>BCHU01000002.1:2187498-2299803 GCA_001599715.1 Phaeotremella fagi | reverse complement strand
CCTAACCCCCTAACCCCCTAACCCCCTGACAATGGCACAGCATTAGCGGCTTTGAATATCTTTAGGAACGTTCTTTAATAACGTCACAAGGGATACATATTGTCCAGTAAGCCCACCGTGACAATATAGCTTGCCGAAAAACCGACAAAGAAATCCCTGAATACATTCTTTTACATCCTTTTCATCTCAGTAATTAGGTGAAATTCAGAACAACAATGAAGTCAATCGAAGAGTCGAAGTGCGTCATGAATTCCTCCTACATGACACATGACTTCCGTTCCCCTATTTGGATCTGACCGCCATAGTCATGTTGTACCTGTCAAATATACTATGAACAGGGATTGACTCAACGTACAAAAGTCCCAGCTCCGCCAATAAGTGGGTACTTTTGCTTGCGTCAGCATCTCGGCAACGTTACGACTCCAGTCAAGTCTTCCAATCGCTCACTTTGTAATCAAAGTCCTTTCAGTCCTCAGAACGACAACACGTCAGACGTAAGTACGCAATCTCAAGCTATAAGCGTATGCATCCTCACTACATAGGTGGACCGTAGAACAATATGCAACCCCGAAAACCCCCAACCAAACACACCCACCCTACCATCGGTATCTGAACCCTGGAGCCTTATCGGCGTACGTCGCAGTATCTGGAACGAAACCAGGAGCAGGTTTACCTTCTTTCCGATCACGGCTTCGGTTGACCATGATGCAAAGGAACAGATACAGGACGGATGAGAACAGACCAAGGATACAGATGCCCAAACAGGTCAAAGTGCCAGTACGATAGTCGGGACCCTGATTCTCTGGGAAGAGATATCCACTTGACGCTGAGATGGCTTGACCAAGAGCCAAGATCAGAGGGATAGCTACAGCTCTTCGACTTTGGTTTCCGGCGTTTTCGGTGAGCCAGGTGCTAAACGTTAGTTCTATCTGAGTTTACCACTCACAATTTCATTGGAATGATAATGTTTGAACCGTTAGCCATGAGACACAATCCTGCATAACGCCCATTACGGTTGGTGATTCCTCCAGTTGGAATCCCTGCCATCAAGGCGTTTCCGATACATAAGAGAGTGAACCCAAAGATGACGAATGGCGCACGTCTTCCCGTTTTGTCTGACAACCAACCGCAGACTAACATTGTAACAAGAGCACTTCCGTATGCTGGAAGGGTATAGAGCTAACATCAGGACTGTAATTCGACGCTACCCACCTGAGCAATGGCTCCTGTGTAGCCAGATTGAGATACCAGAACCGGAAGGAAGATACTAAGGACGTATCCTACGAGTACAGCGCACATGTTGGCGACGGCGGCTGACGATTAGCTTCCTTCGAGAGGCGGACCTACGGATCATGATTGGCCAACTCCATAGAACTGAAATCATTTGCATCCATTTGAGAGTAGGAGCCTCTTCCGTTTCACGACTGGCCAATCGCTCCATTGCTGATCATTAGTAAACGGAAAAAAATGACCACTCACCCAGCTCTCGCTCGCTTTGAGTTAGACGTTTAGCCTTTTCCATTGATCCAGGCAAGCTGTAATAAGCCCAGAAAGCTAAAGCGATGACAGGAGCTCCATCTATAATGTACAGTTGTTTCCAAGCTGCAAAGCTGCTTGTGGAGAAACTCAAACCGTATGCGATCAAACCGTTCAAGCAGCCACTATGGTATGAGGTAAGCCAACGGTAAAACGATACACATATACGTACGAGACGGTGTTTGTACAGTAGAAAAGAACGAATCGTTTAGCGAGCTCGGTTTTGGTGTACCATTTGGCGAGCATCAAAGCGACGACGGGTTGATATAGTGCCTCTAAAAGATCAATTGCTTACTCAACCATCACTACTCACCTCCGATCGACATGAAGAAACGAGTACCGTAAGCTTGAGGCCAGGTAGTGACGCAAGCAGACACCATGGTTCCGGTTCCCCAGATGAGCGCTGCGACAAGTACCCAAAGGTGCGGAGTTTCGAGGCGTTTGGCGAGGATACCAAAGGGGATAGCTAATGTCAGTGCTGTACCGTGGGTAGATCTACCTAGCGTAGCGTAGCCACAGAAGAAGATCGCAACCAGGAAAGCGTATTGAGATCCATCTGGATCGGCTGGTAGGCCTTTTGCTCCCACAAACCCAAGAAGACGCAAGTTTCCAAGATTGTTTCGGTCCAATGTAGAGAACAAATATAACATCATCACAGTAGGCATGATAAAAAAATCAAGCTTTCTGTCAGTCCCGTTCAAACTTTGAACTCACCTTTCGAACCAACTTCTTTTCGGCGATAGGATCCCAGGACGCGGCGCCTACATGAGCGTTTTCGATTTGACCGATGTCCTGCTTTTCGTCTTTGTCAATGGGTTCGATATCAGCGAGTTCATTCTGGTAGTGAGGAATGGTAGAAGGCATGATGAATGATGTCTAATTGGAATTGTTACTTTAAAGCAGTGACCTATTTATATATCTTCAGAATGAACATATCGGCAGGGTCGAGTCCGTTGCCAAGACTTTTTCGACTTGGCACGAGACTTGACCTTGATTTACGATTCGGAGGACCTTGCCCCGCATCTGAATGTTTGCGTTTGGCGGGGTTGCTTGGAAAGGAGAGTTCTCGAAAACCATCACAAGGTCGTCTGGTCATCGGTGGGGCCATTTCTTAAATACTGGGGTCAGAGTCTTCACCTCTTGTCAACAAACCGCTTTGGAAATGGAGTTGGTTCGGCTTGAGTTATTCCGTCGTCAAAACTCAGTTTTGATCCGTAAGGTCCGACTTAGGAGATCCCCGGAGTTTAGTCTAGACAAATTGTTGCATGCTATTCTTTTCCAATCTGCAGCAAGTCTGCAACACATGAGATTCATCGTCACATTACATCAATCTCTCAAAAACTTTGCCAAAAACGCCTGTTGATACTCTACCACTGCATCTGGTTCATGACCAATACCAGGCACAGTCACCTTTTCAACTTCCAAGCCCGCTTTCCTGACATCTTCAGCGATACCATCGATAATTTGTGGTCTTGAAGGAGTGTCGATATCCCTGGCACCAGTATCCTTTTCACCGAGGAGCAATTGGACTTTTGTACCGGCTTGTTTCAGTTTCTCGAAATCGATACCGATACCAAACAACTCGTTCGTGTTTCCACATCCCTTTGGCCAAGGTGCGTCGTCGATACGAGTGAGAGTACCTGGAGCGCCGATAGCGATTGCTTTGATTTTTTCTGGATGAAGATACCAGAAACGATATGAGGCCTAGTTGTCAGCTGGGTCAACCACTGGAGCCCACCTGACCACCGGCTGAATAACCAGCCAAGACAAATTTGTCCGTTTCAATGAATCCCCATTCTCTGGACGTCATGTCAATCATCTCGAGCAACAATTTGTCGTAACGGATTTCGTTTCCTGGTGTAGTGTCGATCATATATTTGTAGTTGTCCGCGGGTTCGTCATCCTACATTATAAGCTGGAAATTTTACATTTTCAACTCACCCCTCTGAAAGAATAGGGGAAAATTGGAGCCAACACGACGGTCCTATTTTTTTCAGCCCAACTACTCCAGCTATCACGTAAACTGTGAGCGTTGATGTTTGCGTGATGAATCAAAACCGTCAAAGGAAGTTTCTCCTCGTCGCCTTTAATGCGCTTACCCTTTTGAAGCTGAGCTATAGGGTGAGAGGACGGAACATAGAGACAGAACGAGACTCGAGGATCAGATTCACAAGCGAATGTTGCCGTTTTGTAAGTTGTATATATCAAGAATCTGCTGTCTGGTTCTTGCGTTTGTAGTTTGAATGACATGGTGTCGATTGAGGTCTTGAATAATGGCTGGTTCAGTGTTGACTATAATATATAATGGAGATGGTCGCGGAAACGACCCTGGGTCTCCACGGCCGAAAAGGCAAAGCCAGTTCGGTGTATGAGCGTCCGAACCGCACACGAGTGGCAGCTTTTTGGGTGAAGTTCAAGACTCCAACACATTGTTTGTTTGTACGAAGATTGTTTCAAAGGAGAACGGGTCTTCATTGTTATCGGTTGCTGTGACACCGTAGCATATTTCAGAACAATCGTAATGTGCATTTCATGTGTCATCTTCTTATCCAGTTCCACATCAAGATCCTACATTCAACATGAAATCAGAATCAGTTTCACCAATTTCATCTGCAATCCAGACACCATCACCGCCACCACAAGAATCAACTCTTTATATCAATGAGAAGACAGATAGCAATCAAACCCAGCCTGTTCTTACCCGTCTCACACCTCGTCGCTATTCTTTACGAACCGTCTTGATGCGCGCTGGAACTTCCAAGGGGTTATTCCTGCATCTGTCGGATCTACCATCGGATAGAAGTCTCTGGGGACCAATACTGCTTAACCTGATGGGAAGCCCAGATTCCAACCGCCGACAGTTGGATGGTTTAGGAGGGGGTGAGAGTACAGTGAGCAAGATTGCCATTGTTTCCCCTAGCGAGGTTGAGGGAGTGGACGTGGATTACCTGTTTGTCCAGGGTATGTGTAAACTTTGTGTCTTGCTGACCACCAGTACCCGTTGATGGAGATGTCTTAGACTTTTCAGGAAATTGTGGCAACATGGCCAGTGGGGTCGGACCGTTTGCGTTCGAGTAGGTCCTGAAGGGAATAACGCTAAACGTCAGAGAAGGCATCTTCAATTTTGATGGCGACGACACCTTTCAGCAAGTGACTGTGCGAATTCGAAAGTAAGCATAATCATGAGCTCTACTGATCTGCAGTGTAAACACCGATCGATTGATAGACTCCACTTTTTCAGTCGCTGGTGGAAAACCGGTGGAATGGGGAAAGATGAATCTTGACGGGGTCAGCAAGGCATCATCACCAATACGCCTCGACTTTCTCAATCCAGCAGGTGCCATGACCGGTAAACTCCTTCCATCAGGTCAAGCCGTGGAGACACTAAAGATTGGCAACAAAAGCTACACCATCAGTTGCGTGGACGCAGCGAATCCTTTTGTATTTGTACTTGCGAGTGAATTCGGTGTCACAGGTGATGAACCCCTCGCAGCGCTTAACGCAGTACGTGACGAACTCCTGCTGGTCAGAGAGCACGCAGCGGTTTTGATGGGTATGGCGACTACTCCAGACGCAGCAAGGGCTATTCAAGCAACACCGAAAATCGCCATGGTGTCAGTCCCCAGCTCCTACACCACCACAGATGCAAGGTACTTGTCTGCCGATTCTCACGACATTCTTATTCGCCCTTATTCAATGGGTCGACCTCATCCTGGAATCCAAATGACGGGTGCTGTTTGTGTCGGTGCTGCGGTTGCTATTCCGGGAACGCTGTTGAATGAAATCGTCACCCAAAGTCGCGTTAACAAAACGACCAATGAAGGGATTGTCATTGGCCACGCGAGTGGTTTGATCGCTGTTCAGGGTGATTCCTACACAGACGCTTTTGGACATGTTTGCATCAGAAGTGGAAGTGTGTACCGTACAGCAAGGAGGCTTATGGAAGGAACTGGTTTCTATGTGGTTTAGATTGAGGTAGAGTTTAGACATGTCTTGTTTTGTACCCTTTGCATGAAGGTTATGATGTATCTCTTTCAGGGGACGTTGATGTTCATAAATTTGGGCCTGTAGCAACAACAAGTCGTATTGCTAAAAGGCAATATAAACTGTCCATCCGCTTTGACTAGCCTCTCATTTCTAAAAACAGAATACACCTGAAATCGGTAATCGGACTCTGCTGGCCCGAACTTTGCATCCATGGAGAACCGCAGTTTCCCCTCGCTTCCGTTTCCCCGCCCCAACCAACCCACAAACATCCATTCACATAGCTTATCCACTTTCCTCTTTAAACGGAGGACCACAAAACCTCGAAGAGTCACATGTCTCGACACGTCTATTAATAGTTCTACATGGTTCCCAATCGGAAAACAACACTCCAGCTGCGAACCGGGTTGACTATTTATATTGACCAGGCAGGAGATCATTTTTGTCTCACACCTCTCGATATCTCAAAATGCCAGACTTGAAGCAGAACGAAGCTCTCGCGGCGCAACTCTCTCATTGGTCCACTTGGAACAGTGAGTCTTGTGATGTGCCATAGCTGACCATTACAGACAACGCCGCTCCCAAATGGTGGCACGACAAGGGACTTCGTAAATGCATGTTGAACGTGTTCATGCTCTACTTTGCTCTCTTCTCATTTGGTTACGACTCGTCGTTCATCAGTATCTGCCAAGGAATTCCATCTTTCAACACGTAAGTGAAAGTAGGTAATACGATTAGCTTATGATCTAGATTTTTCCAAAACCCCACAGGTATCACACTTGGTCTTATCACCTCGTCATATGTCTATCGTGAGTACACCGTTTAATAGGATACGACTGACAATTGTTAGCTGGGCTGATGTAAGTAGACGACGACAGAGCTCCTTGCTAAGTCGTAGCTTTCCATTCCTTGGTGCTTGGATCTCTGACCGATACGGAAGAAAGCCAATGGTTGCGATTGCCTCTGCTCTAGGTGTAGGTGGATGACCACGGCCAATGCTTACGTTAGATCATCGGACCTGTCATCTCGGCGTTTGGAAACAATCAAGCTAGTTTCAACACTGGGCGAGCTATCCTCGGGTACGTGTTTTGTTGAAAAGCAATCTGACCACCACAGTATCTCCACTGCGTTTTACCAAATCTCAACCGGGCCTTTGTTGGCTGAGATTGCCCATCCTCGTTTCCGCTCAAGAGTTCAGGCGTGTTTCTACGCCATCTACTACGTGGGGTCATTCATCGCGGCTTGGATTGGATTCGGACTTGCTACTTGGACCTCCGACTGGGCTTGGAGACTGCTCACTCTGTTCCAAGCCACAGGTTGTGTTCCCCTCCTCATTTTCAGTCTTACTCCTTTGATGGCAGAGTCTCCTCGTTGGTTGGTGAAGAAAGGCAGAACTCCTGAAGCTTTGCGCATCCTTGCTGAATTCCACGCAAACGGAGACGAAAACGACGAACTGGTGGTGAACGAGATGATGGAGATCGTGTCTGCGCTTGAATACGACAGCTCCGTGAAGAAGGGAAGGTGGTCTGATTTTCTCAAGACTCCTGGAAACGTCCGTCGTATGTTGATCTGTATGTGGTGGGGATGGGTTCTTGCCATGACCGGGGTGAGTAATTGACCAGTGACTATTCCTTACACGACCCAGAACAACTTGCTTGCCTACTACACCCCGTTGATGGTAAAATCACTTGGATTCAACCAACCTCTTCAAGTTCAAGGAATTCTCATTGGCAAATACGTCATCAACTTCTTCCTCGCCGTGACAGGTGGTATGATCGTCGAGAGAACAGGAAGACGTAACCTCGTTCTATACGGTCTTTGCTCGACAATCATTGCGTGTTCTCTCTTTACCGGTCTGAGCGTAAGTTGCGATGGGTTGTCCTCCTGACAAATAGGCTGGTTATGCCAATACCGGCAATCACACAGTTGCCATTGTAGCAGTGCCATCGTTCTACTTCTTTGCGGGTTCATTTATCTTATGGGCGTTCCCCATGCCGTTTCTCTGTAAGCGATGACCGAGGACATTAGACTGATTGGTAGATCTACCTGAGATTCTCCCTTACGAACTTCGTACAAAGGGAATGGCCATCTATGGGTTTATCAACACTTTGGGTTCCATCTTTAATGCCTTGGGTAAGTTTCATATTACGATATCCATTGTACTGACAAACAAGTCAACCCTATTGCTTACGGGGCGATTTCATGGAAATACTATTTGGTCTTCATCGGTGTACAGGTTGCAGAACTCGTTACTGCTTATTTCCTCCTTATTGAAACCAAAAATCTGACCTTGGAGGACATTGCCGTTCTTTTCGATGGGGAGGATACTGGTGTCGCTGGTCTCGAATTGGGTAAGGATTCCGAGAAGGCTACTGTTACCCATGTCGAGCAGGAATAGTGCCATTGTGTACCATGTGTGGGTGAGGGGAGTGGTTCGATAGGTTTTGATGGGTTTTGTTTATTTCTTCTGATATTGAGCTCTTTGGCCTATGCATTCGTCAACAAGTGTAAACATTATCTCATGATCCCTGAGCATTATTTAGAACCTACCTTATACCGTATCGCGCACGAATCTTATTCATGTAGAAATCAGTGAAACCAAGCATCGTGCATAGTTGACGAATACGTCCCCGGGTCGAGAAGTAGAATGATTACAGCCCCACACCTCTAGTTCATTCCAACAGCCCAAGAAATCCAAACAAATTATCCTGCTGAGAATCAGAATTGACCAGATAATTCGTCGAAAGGTCTGGAAACGGCAAGTTTGCCAGATCAGAGGTATCACCACCGAACGATCTATCAGAAGCACGTTAGCTTTTCAGATTTGACATGTGCTGTTAACGTACCGTATAATCGCACTGAGATCCAGATCTTCAGTAAAAACAATGTCTTACGTGTGGTGTCAGTACAAGACTAGATGCCTCACTTACCATTCGATATAGTAGCAAGGGCGTCGGTATTTGGAAGGTGGACGTTGAGACGGTTCATCAAACCGAGTATAGTAGAGTGCATCTTTCGCACACCTGGATTGGTGACGGCGTTCTCCTGCAAAGCTTCCAAGCAAACTCCAAGTAATCTTCCAGCTTCGGATTGGGAACCGCGCTGAGCAGCGATACGAACGTGAATAGTAGCAGCAACATACGTTTGATAGGACTAGAGTCAGGTTTATCATCAAGTTTACCTACAATCATGTATGGAGCTCTTGCCAGTGTGAACGTTTGTCGATACCGACTAAGAATATTAGTCGCTCCCTTAGCAGCCTCTTCACATCTTGCCCAAGAAACTTCGACAATCGCCGGGTCTGAGAGTTGACGATGGCCAGTCTGGTTGGGTCAGTACCATAGTATCCAGAACAAATTACTGACTTCAACAAAAGGTCGATGAAGCAAAATCACCAGGGTGTTGTATAACGAGCTGATACTGTCAGGTAAGCAGTTTTCAAAACTCACTGAAGAGATAGAACATGAGGTGGAGGGACAGCACTCGTGGTGTCGTCGGACATTGTTATTGCTGAAGGCAGCGCTTGTTTCCATTTGTCCAAGCTTTCATCGAGTCTTCTTAGATGTTCTCCTAGATTTTCAGGTGAAATCCGGTCGGCATAGATATGTGTGATGATACGACCCTGAAGTGTTAGCTACAGGCGTTGCTGAGTACCTACCATTATTACTGACAGTGAGCATACACTGGTGAATGTACTCAAGGCTCTTGCTGGTGCACCAGGGTAGCGATGATTAGCAGGGAAAGCGAAAGGTGTCCACAGTTCCTGCTCTTCGTATCGGTCCAAAAATCGGTGGGGAACATGAATTTGATTTTCGTGGAACGAAACAGCGCGTCCTTGATAGAGAGAGATAACCTTGTCGTATACTACGAAGAGGATCAGTGGTGGTCACAGCGTGAACAAGGAGAACCTACCAAAAGCTGCCCACACTACCCGTCGTCTGATTTCCAACTCTTCAGGAGCAAGCAGCCCCGCTGATGCTCGGGGTAAACTGTCGTACGGAAGGCCTGTCTGTTCAGACGGAAAGATGTTCAAACTCACCCAGATCAAAGATCATCCTGATAGCTACACCACTGTAGACCCAAGCAGCACTTTGATTTCCTAGAGCAAACAGCGAACTGGAGAGTAAAAGCATTGCTTGAATCGTAGGAATCGATGATTGATCTAAAGCTTCTCCCAAAAGTTCCTTGATTCTTCTCAGAAACCTTCTTCCTGCTGTTTGCTGATCAGTCGGGACGTCGTACACCTCGGGGCGATCAGAAAACTTTGAGACGGAGAAGAAGATTGCGTTCAGTAATAGTTTTGAGAAATATGGTCCTGCACAGGCCATATCGCGAGTGAAAACTGGGTATCAGCGTGAACCTCGTTCGCCCACTCACGAGGTCGATACGATATCAAAAAAGCGAAATGTTGCCGATTCCAGTGTAGAGCCAACAGATGCATTGCAAGATCAGGTGGAACTCCATCGACTGACGTCAGTCAGATAGTAAAATATACCCACAATCAAGTTTCCCAGAAGCCAAATTAATCATCTCAAGATGCCTTTCCTCTGCACATTTGGATGTAGCTCTGTCTGCCAGCTCCGCCTCAGTCATTCCTGAACATTGCGCTTGATCGTCTGCATCGAAATCTCGTTCTCCGCGGTCGTCGAACAGGGCAGAAGTTGGACCATGTGCTGATATTTGTCTAAGAGTAAGAGTCTTGTTTCGCCATCACTTACACACCCTCCTGGACCGTGATTGTATGGATTAACCGAAGAAGAAATCGAAAAATCGGAAGGGAAAGGAATCGACGTGTAATCTGCAAAGTAAGCTCGATACTCTTACAACCTTACCATGGGTGACCGCTGCACTCTTCTTGCTACGGGATGACGACGAGCTTTGAACTGAAGCAACGTTTCCATGACACCGAATCCAGTTCTGTATACTGTCATGTGTGGCTTGCGGTGAAGAAGAAGCTAGACCATGAATAAAACTTTGGAGATCGGTCAAATTACTTTCCAAGTTTTGGATTCGATCATTTGTTGGGCTACGTCGAGTGAGTAAAGGTCACTCAAGGACAAAACAACTGACCGAGGTTTATCAGCTCTACGAACTGGAACACAAGTCCTCGCTGCTGCCAAGCAACTGCCGCAGGAGGGTTCTTGTAAATCACATTTTATCTAACGACATCAGTTGATCCACTCGGTGCAGAAAAACAAATATATACCTTGCGACTGAAGCAATACTGGCAAGCATTCTTCTTTCTCAAAGTTTGCCTTGGTGATGCTGATCGAGATCGGGGAGTCGTGTATCGAGTCTGATCTTCATGGAGCATGTTGATAAACGTAGACAGATGTCGTTCCATGTGATGGTGTGTTTATCGAGTGACTTGGTGCGGAGGCACTTGCCTCTTATGGGAGGGTCGAATAAATTGCGCCTGATTGTCAAAAACGCAATTTTTGCGCTAACGCTTTCTGCTAACAACACTTTCCACACCGTGTTGTCCCGTTTCACTGCGATGCAGTCACAAATCTGTGATCAATGTAGTGTACGGAGGAAAAAGGTATGTCCTTTCGTTCGTTATCTCTAACAAGTCATCCCCACAGTGCGACCGATGTGTCCCTTGTCAGCTTTGCATAAAAGCAGAACTAAACTGTAGCTACAATCGAAAACTCAAAAAGCGGGGTCCTGAAGGCTCTACAGTCAAGCGGTTAAAGCAAACGTCGCATCGTTTGGAAGAGAATGATAGAGAAACAAGCAGTTATGAGACACCACAAGGTTCGGAACCCATGGTGAGCTAGCTGAAGTGGTTTAACGTCCATGTGATGACAAACCGAACAGCTTCCCTTGGACGATCAAGATACGGAACTTGTTTTAGACTGCAGTAGTGACACTCGTGTCTCTCAGGCCATTTCCGACAGTATTGTCAGTCCCAATTATACAATAAACGTGAAATCTCTTCTTTCTGACTTTACACCTGTAGGATTTTAACAATATTGACAGTTTGCTCAACTTTCGTGACTCCAATTTAGTCGACCTTTTTGCGGGTAACGACCATGTCGACAACACTTATGACCTTCTTTTCTCGCTTGCACCTCCCGATTCTGATTCCAATCAGACCTTGGTGTCGTACCCTGCTGAGCACAATATTTTAATGGATGACACGTTGGCTGGACTTTCCAATAATACTATCGACTTCCTAGTGAACAAGTATTTAGAGCATTTGATGCCAACAACCACCCCATTTGTGGATTGTACATGGTTCTTGGAACGATTTCATAATAAAGAACATTTTCTGGAAAGAGAAGGGCCATTCTCGACGATGATCTTGGCAATCTGTGCGTTGTCACTAGCGGCCATGACCAAAGTGCTTCGAGCTGGAGACATCTCAGAGCAACAGAAACGTCAACAACGGGTATTCGGTGAAGTCATCGCGCGACATTACGGGAAACCCATAGGACTCAAACCCCAGCTTGAACAGATCTTGACAGCGCTGTACTTGTCTCTTTACTTTGGCTTAGACGGCAGCCCTCAGGATGCTCACAATAGGATAGTCGAGGCGCTCCAGCTCTGCAGATCGTTAAGTCTGCAAAGAGCGGAAGGCTACCACGGCATGGCGCAACCTATGAGCGAGCGATTCAAAGCGGTTTACTGGTGGATTGTGGTGACAGATCGGTCAGTGTTTCATACGAGAACACTCGATCCATATCGTTGCGCTGACTTAACTAGAATCTACGAACTTCGTGACGGTGTGGCGATAGTGGCATCGATGGAAACAACACTTTTCATGCCTGATCCATCCGAAATGCAAGGCGCACATCCTTGCAAGGACGCGTTCACCCACATCGCCCAACTTATGCTCTTAACTGAAGTGGTAACAGATTCATTCTGTCGATGTGCCGGAGGCCATTGTAATGTCACCTCTTGCGGATTAACTGCGGTGGATATAGTGCAAATGGTTGACAAGTTGAACTGTGCTTTTGGGCCAGCATCTGTCTATCAGTTACGGCTGTCAAACCTGTCAGACGTGGAACAAGCTCGCTGGATTGAATACCCGATTTTGAAAAATTGGTTGTTCGCCATCATCTGGCAAATGGCCGAAACACACCATATTGACACGGACGAATTAATTGGAGAGACCTTCAGCCTGTGGCCTCTGAACATTGTTCACGCAGTGGCTGAAATACTAGCAGTGGCCAACCCTCGGGCTTTATTGATCCAAGGGAACGGGACGGTGAATTGTTTCCTTGGTTAAACAATTTGACAACTGACATCAATATTCTTACAGGCTCGACGGCTGCATTGTATCAGCAGTTGCGGAATGAATTATTTGACGTCTAGAACGCTCCCAGCGGGTTCGCTGAAGACAGGTCTAGAGGACATGCGAAAGATCTCACTGACCCTGACTCAATGGGACCCAAAATACTGGACTCGATGTCTGTTTTAGAATACGCGTTCTTGTGGAATGACTGTATCATACCGCATGCATGAATACACTCAACCCTCGATTGACAGTTGTCATCGAACAAAGACTTATCAAAGACATCATGTAGGAATCAATAAAAAGTCTCTCCTCTACTTCTCTCCAACAGTCCACCTACTTCTCTCTTCCTTCTTGATTTTCGCTGACAACCTCCTCGTCATCGGGGGTTCCCGCACCGATATGTCCATGATAGCCATTAGCACGTAAGAACTCGTTGAATTCTTCATCAATCACTGACAAGGAAACACCTCGTCGATCTGGGACCATGGTCCAGCACAAGATGATAGCAACGACCGATATGATAGCGCTGATATAAAAGACCCATTGAATTCCAAGGTTGGTCTTGATGGGAGAAAAGGCGTAGTTGCCGATGATTGCAGCCACTTTCCCAACCGAAACCGTCAAACCGTAAGCTGAAGCTCGAATGGCAGTTGGGTAAGTCTCGGTCGCAATGATTCCATTGAGTGATGGAGGTCCAATGGCGTTGAAGGAGAGGAAAAGGGCATAGAGGACAAAGAAGAGGGCGGGAATCTTTATCAATTTCTCGTACGTAACACCGATGATGATACCAAAGACAACGTACCCCATCCATCCGATGGTGAGTTGTACTTTTTTAGGTATCTTATCTACCAGATAAGCGCCAAGCATACACGCTGGAAGTTGAAGAACTGTGCTGAAGAGCTGCCACTCAACTGTGGTTCGCACTGATGCTGTTGGTAAGACGGCACCAATAACCAAGCCAGAGAAGGTCGAAGTAGCATTACCGATAAATTGGTAAAAAACATAGTTGACAAGGACACCCAAGATTTTGAACCAATATCCCTTTATGAATAGCCAAACAGGGACTTTACGTTTGATTGCGTTTTTCTCGAATAAGGCTGAATTTCTCAACTTGAGTCGGAAGAAAAACACTCTATTAGCAGTTTGTCAGTTTCACTTCTATGTGGCCGTATCATACAGACTCACGTAATGGGTAACAAGGCACCGACAGCCCATTCTACTCTCCAAGTGATTTCTAACTTCTGAGCGTCAGAAGCTGAGTTGCCGCTGACGTAGCCTTGAGCGGCAGATACAATCAAAAAGACACAGTAGGTGAGACATCCACCAAAAATGTTGAAACCAAAGACTGCCATTTGAAAATAAAACCCTCTATTCTTGACGGAAATGGCGTTCGCTGCTTCGATAGTAGCCGCTGCTGTCGCTGGATACTCTCCTCCAGTTCCAATACCGACTACACCTCTAGCTACAGTGAGAAACCAGAAAAGGCCCTCTGGGGTCGCAGCATGAGCTACAGTACCCAAGATTGCTCCAAAGGTGATGAATCCAGTAGTAATAAAGATACCTGCTTTTCGACCAACCCGATCACAGATGATACCGACCAAAATGTTCCCGATAACAATACCCACTAGCAGAGCGTTGGAAACACGACTTGCCACGTCACTGTTGTACACAGTGCTACCGTAAATCAAAGGAAAGACGACATTGCCTGTACTCAAGAGAGAGTTCTGGTACCCATCAGTGATGAAGGCAGCACTGGAGGCGACAACAGCAAACCAATTAGCCGTTGACAAAGTAGGGGCACCTTTGTGGTGTAAAGCGGTGTTGAAGGTGACTTGCTCTTCCGCAAAATGATCGACAGGATTTGAGATGAGTTCTGGTAGTTGCGTGTCTGAAGAAGGTTGATTTGGGTTTTCTTTGGTCTCGTTTGAAGAGACTGGAGCCATAGAGTTATGTGACATTGTCCTAGACCTTTCGAGTTGAAGTTGGCTCTTCGTCTCGATCGAAAGACATATCCTTTATACCTCAGAGGTTGTTTGAGGTTTTCGCGACGCCAAGTCAAGATTTATGAAACCAGAAAAGATCGCATTGACAACGTTGCTGTCAATATTGAAGTTTATCAACGTGCTGACAATGAACTACGAGATCTGCAAAAAATCAGCGCAAAAACTTTGCCGCCGTTGTTGCTTCTTTGAGAAAAGTCAATCACGTGTATCTCTTTTTTTGTCGTGAATACCTCGCTTTAACTTCTCAAAAACTATTCAACCTGCACGTGTGCGCGGAAACCAATTTGCTTATATCTAACGTACGGTTCTGAAAATGTATCGCACCTGTAAACATGACCGAGTCACACCCTTATCCCAACTATGATGTTCGCAAAATCATCAGCTGTATCAAGAATCCTAACGCAGACTTGATCAACGTTTTTACACATCGCGGCTTGAGACTTTGTGGTGGTTCCACCGAGAATTCGCTGGCCTCCATATCCGCTTCGGCCAAGGCAGGTTATGAGGCTGTGGAATTGGATATCAGGATAACAAAGGATGGCAAAGTGGTCGTCTTCCACGATGATGGCTTGGGTAAATTGACCAATGTTTCCGTTCCAGCTGGGAAGATGCAGTACAACCCTTTCACTGGAGAAGGTTATAATCCTTTGGTAAAAGATGTCAATTGGAAAGACGAAATGGAACTGTTGTACCTTCGAGACGACTTGGGAAATGTGACGTGAGTGGAAATGTTTCAGTTTCTGACCATTTTTTTCTTCCAAAGATCCGAGAAGCCTTTACTTCTGGAAGACCTGTGAGTCTACGCGCCCCTGACAGTGCACGTTTTCGAATGCTGAGATGAAAATAGCTTCACTTTTATACGCGAACAGCAGATCAACATTGTCGTTCAACTAGACACAAAAGATGTAGATGCGCTTGTCCCAATATACAACCTTGTTGTTCGCAGTCACAATGCTTCTGGGATATCTGCTATGGGCAAGTCTTCACGCCAGTCTGAGTAACGAAAAAGATTTAACTCTTCATCCGTGACAGAATGGTGTGTCTGGAAGCTTTCTTCAACTTTGATCCGTTCCCCCACAGAATGGAAAGCCCACCCTTGGTATCAAGGAGCTTCCGAAGCAGGAAGAAAAATGGCATTTATTCCCTTGTTATCGACTGAAGATGGTGACAGTGGGATCATTTAGTATTGCATAAAGACGTCAACTGAATATCATTATAGCGACAGAAATTGTCAAAGCTTGGAGCCGCGAAGATTATACCTTAGGTTTTGAGCTGCATTATGCACGACCTGGTGGAGCGTTCCAAAATTCTATCGATTACATAGAGTCAGACGCTTGTAGTGTCAAGGCGAATGGGGGCTGGTTGATTGGCGGTGATCTTCCCAAACAATACTACGCTGCGATCTCTAGAACAATGTAGGTTCAGATGGTCAAATTAATGGGGAGATGACTGAACGGTGTGATACTCGCTGCAGATGGGACGATTCTAATGTTCGCGAGCAAGCTCTCGCAGCTGCATCAAAGGGGCATCCCACTGGGTTTCCTGAAAAGTACGTACATTGTTGCAATGTGAGTGGTACTTACTTAGAAATAGTCAAGTTGCATCCCTGTCAGAGGGACCCGTTGGCTCACTCGATAAAGATTACAAAATCCAGTACAAAGACTATAGACTCACACTCGAAGATTGCTTGTCTTTAGGATATACTTTCTTGGTCGGTAAGTTGCGATTCTTTGCTGTGGTGCTTGAATCGAACTGACATCAGTGCCATAGCCGACCCTTTTTCTGATCTAGGTTCCGAACTGAGCCAAATAGGCAAAAGGAACGTCTCGAGAATGTACGCTTGATGGTATTTACAGAAGGTCTCGTGGTGGTTATTCCTACGACCTCATGCAACTATGTGAACTTGTGATATTTGGGCAAGCCCTCCTTTGGTTTTTATCCAATGACCAACGAAGAGCTCTTTGAGTCTGACAGAAATTCAATACGATCAGAGTGCAATTCTCTCAAACATTGCACATTCATGACCAGGTAAATCTCGACTCGAAGTGCTGAGATGCTGTACACAATTTGCCAAATCTCCTCAGGGATTATTTGTGTACGTGTTAACAATAAATTTACTAGACTTTGTCGTGACATGGTCACGCAACATGCAGATTAACTGAGAAGTAGAACGACTTGCCCATCGAGAAAACGACCTGATTGGAGCGCCAAAACTGGCAGGTTTATGCACAGCGGTAACCTGAGAATTGTTTGCACCTTTCATGCGCACTTTTTCCGCTACTACCTAACATTTAATCTCAGTCGCTCATCTCATAAGAGAAAACACTTGTTTGTTTTACAACTACGCACATCGACATGTCTACATTTGATCGCACTCCCAAACGAATTTATTTGATTCGTCATGCAGAAGCGGAGCACAAGTAGGTGACGTGATATATCTCGAAATCTCTGCTGATGACATCAGCGTGAACGACGACTTTAGTAGCAAGTACCAAACTTCCTGCAGCAATTTTTTTTACTGTTTGTAAATTGGTCTGACTTTGTTTCAGTACGAGATTCACTCCTTACCACTGCAGGTCGTCAACAATCGATTCAATTGAATATCGCCACAGCAGAAACGATTCAACAGACTGCGGAGCTTTTGGTGACTTCGCCAGTATGTGCTGACAATATGGATTTTTCTCATTATCTGCGTAGATGAGACGTACTTTAGAAACTACTGTCTTGGGCCTTCCAAAATTGAAAAACAGATTGGAATCTCAAAACCGTAAACCTGTCATTCTAGATATTCTACAAGAAGCTAACGAGTGGGTTTCAGTCTTCAAACAGATCTAACCGCCGTAGGAATCCATGTGATATTCCTACATACCCCATTGAGGCTTTGAAGGCTAGCTGCGGTGGTCTTTTCGCGGACATCGACTTTTCCAGTCTGTCCCCGAATTATGCGAGTAAGAAAGGCATTTTCGCGCTGGAAAATGCTCCTGAAAGAGCGAAGATTGCCAGGAGATGGCTGCGTGATCGACCTGAGTCTGAGATTGTGGGTAAGTACAGATTCAGAGTCAACGGGCTGACTGCAGTTGTTTGCCATGGCGATTTCTTGAGATACATCGTGGATGGGCATAATTCATCGCGCGTGAGTACAGAGCAAGAAAAAGGTATTCATTTTAAACTCCATAGGTTTGGAAGAACACGGAAATCAAAGTGTTTACGTTTGCTGTCGAGTGCGGAGACAAAGATGAAGCG
This sequence comes from Phaeotremella fagi, assembly GCA_001599715.1. Taxonomy (NCBI): domain Eukaryota; kingdom Fungi; phylum Basidiomycota; class Tremellomycetes; order Tremellales; family Phaeotremellaceae; genus Phaeotremella; species Phaeotremella fagi. Next base: position 2,281,794 of record BCHU01000002.1, on the reverse strand, counting down.
TTACTTCGATCTTTGGAGTGTTGATTAGTTCGCGAGAAAGAACCCCATTTTCTACGTGCCGTCAACGCAATCATACACTTCTTGAAATGCATAAACCGATCATGACTAAAATTGAGGGCAAATCTTCGGCTCCGGAACATGGCATTCCGGTCCGTACCTAAATTAAAGAAATAACACTAAACAGAGACCATTAAAATCTGATCTGATCGAGATCCTTCACTTCCATCTTTGTCTTTTCTTTCCGCCAAATCTTACGGAAATGCGTCTATTATCTCTACTTGGAATCCTTCAGCTTCACCTGGTACTATTGATTCCATCCTACGTCAGTGCAAACTCCGTCTCATCAATTCCAGTCAAAACGGTCGTCGAATACCCTCTTCCAGCAGCTGCAGAAACTCACGAAGTCCTCGCAGTCAACGATAATCTCATACTCGTCTCACAGCAAACGGATGGAAGTTTGGTCAAGGTTTCTTTAGACAGCAACGGAGTCCCAACGGGTGCGAGGAAGTGGACTATCACGAATTCATGGTCCGGTCTGCATGGTCTAACCCTCAGCTCAGGTAGTAACTCTTCTGTCTGGGCTACAGTGCAATTTGACAACGCCGTCCTTCAAATCAATCCAAACGGTAACGACATCAATTCCCAACCTCAAGTCATCAGAACTATCCCAGTCCCTTCCCCTGCTTTCGGACCTCATGGTGTTTTAGAGAACAACGGGAATCTTTGGTTGGCGTGTAAAGACAGTTCGCATGTTGTCCGAATCAACATCAACAACCCGTCAGATTATCAAATATGGGCCGTCAGTGGACGTCCAATCTTCATAGCGGTACATCCAACAAGTGGTGATGTGTATTCTGGCTTAGATTTGAGTAGTAAAATATGGCATTACAAGAACGACGGTGGTAGCGGTGAAGAGATTGCGGTCCCGCCTGGAAAGGGAATGACTCCTGTTGGACTAGTGTCGGGTCCAGATGGAAACTCTTGGGTAGTTTTACTGGGTAATTCCACCACTGGAACTGGAACATTTGGAAGGATCAACAAGGACGCTTCGATCGATTGGTTTTCAATGTCATCGAGTGTTGGTAAAACTGCGGGCTTGATTCACTTGGCGTTTGGCCAAGATCCTACACAATTTTGGCTCTTGGGATCATCGACACTATGTGCTTCTTGTGTAAATGCGGTTTTCACGGTAAAAATCGATACCTCAAGTGGATCAGCTAGTCCAAGGATAGCCATCGAGAACTCAATCACACTCCCGACTCAGTACAGCTGGACTCATCGTATCATCTATCATGCTGGGGGATTGTATGTCACTGAACTCACCACATCGACTCTGGCTCATATCAAGGGTGGGGCTGTCAATGGGTTGAATATCAGCGAGACTTGGGATCAATTCGCGGATTGGGGACAGGGTCTGAAATCGGAGACCATAGAGTATAGCAATTGATGACACCCAGGACATTAGGTGGGGGATTTTAATGGGGAGGGTTGGAACAAAGTTATGATTGAGTCGAGTCGAGAGTACAATTTGAATATATGGCTTTGGTCGATGATCTGATGACAGAGTTCAGTCATGTATTTACATAGCCGTCTCCCTCCCAGAAGCCAATTCATTCAAAACATTACGAAATCCAGTCGAAATCCCTTGCACCATTACCCATCCATCCCATAAACCACATATCGACATCACCACGCTTCATAACGCCAACCCATTTTGATCTGCTCATCGGTCACACCACGTTTCTTAAGCTGAGCGATTGATGCTGCGTCGCCAGAAGCCAGTTTCTGGTTCTCCCATTTGATAAAGAAGTGGTAGTAGGTAGCTACAACAGCGAGGAGAGCTGCGAAGACGATAACTAATGTTAGTCAATTCTCCAATGTCACTCACGAGGACCGAATCCAGTGTAAAAGTAAGGTGAATTGAGCCAGAGATAACTTCCCCAGATATTCGAAGTTCCACCGATAGCGTTCAAGAGTGCGACACAGGCAGCTCTTTTACGGTAAGGACGGGGAATGTGCAAAGCGACCGTTTTGTGGGTCAACAATTGAGGTCCCACTGTGATGGTAAGTAAAGTCAACAATTGATGTAAGTAAACACTTACCACTGGCGTATGGAATGAACATGAAAGCAAAGTATCGAGCACCAGTGCTGAGGGTAGCGATAGCGATGACATAGGCGATGATAGAGACGATACAACATATCATCATTTGAACGTAGATCTGGTTGTATCGATCACTAGCCCATGTCATTGCAAAGAACAGAACGCAGGTGAACAAGTAGGGAGGAGCAGTGAGAAGTAACGTGTTGGTAGCGTTAAAACCGAGTGAATTGACGATGGTTGGGAAGAAGTTACTTGCTGATCCCATTCCTTGAGAGAGGATGTTTTGCGAGATGATGATCCAAAGCTGCCGTCAGCAGAGAGTTTAACGTTGGACTCACCTTTGGATCTTTGATTGCCATGACGAAACCTTCCTTGGTCGTGGTCTCATCGAAGCCTTCATTAGCACCAGCTTCTTCTTGAAGACGCCAAACTGCAAGATCACGTTGGAGGGGAGTCAAGATACGGGCGTTGTGTGGGAATTCAGGCTGAAAGATTAGTAGAGGATATCAACAGTCCAACATACCATAAAGAGGGCACAAGTCAGACCAATGAACATCGTAATTGAACCTTCAATAATGAACAACCAACGCCAACCACTTAGACCCTTTTGTCCAGCGAGCTGAAGACAACCAGCAGCGATCAAACCACCAAAGGCGTTACCCAACATCTGACCCATGTAGAGGATAGCAAGACGTTTGCCGAGTTCCTTCTTGGTGTACCACGCACTGAGGTAGTAAACGGAACCGACAAAGAAGACAGATTCCGTCACACCTAATACCAATCGGACTCCGAGTAAAGCTGCATACGACTCCACAGCGGCAGTAGCAGCACTGACTAAACCCCAGGCGGTAACAGCGAGACAGATGTCTAGTGGGTCAGTGGTGCTAGTGGACTAAGCTCACAAAGTCCGGGTCTAGGTACTCGTGATATCACCAAGTTGGATGGAGGTTGGAATGGGAGGTAGGTAGCTTGAACGGTCAGTCGAATGCATCCTTTACGACTTACCGAAAAGAATAGAAACAGCGGTAGAGAATTGAACGTTATCCATGTTGAGGTCGGTCAAAATACCTTGAAGCTTGGCAGCAGCAAGATTTTGACGATCGATATCTGAGGAAGGGTTAGATCTATATCGCTCAAGGGCTTACAATTAAGAATATAGAGCAACATGACAACGGGACTATCGATCAGTAAGAGCTGAGTGCAGGACTTACGGGATGATGCTGTCGATTTTTCGAACCATTTTTCTAATCTCTTTATCACGTTCTTCTTGGGACATGTTACGAATACTTTCTGGCATGACAGAAACAGCATGTTCCTCTTTCTCAGCAGTAATATCTTCGATGACCAAATGTTCTTCTTTGGTATCGACGACACGGCTTTCTGAATGGGTACGAGTATCTTGTAGCGAAGGTAGAGTAGTCATTGTGTTGTGGAAGTGGAATTGGGAAGAAAAGAAGCATTGTTTCCTTCGACATCTTATACGTCGTGTTCATCAGGAAAATAAAGGAAGTGGCCGCTGTTGGGGCCATTGGGTCAGCTGGTCAGATCAAAGTTATTTTTACACACCGTACAAGTCCCCAGCATTGGCGAAAGGCTGAATGGGGGTTACTCCAGACCCCGCTTCACTGGTTTTGTCAGATCTAGATAAATGGACAGAATGGATGCATAAGAAAGTAAGTCATACAGTGACAAAGGAATCAGTAGACGCTCAAGCATCGGCATTCCCTGGGATTACAGAGTGAGGCTGATCGACTGTGTCCTTTTGATCGTACCTGCCAAACACTGCTCAACGCGACGTTGCTGAAGACAGCAGCGTCCCAAGCATCACAGCATCCCACACCACTCTTTTCAACGTACATAGGCCATGTCACCTACTCTCTTGGCCTGGATCCGGTGACCGTGAAAACCGTTCAAGACGCCAAGAAGCGCGACGCCTTTGTCGGGACCGTGATGACCTGATAAATTCTAATGCTTAAAGCTGCGCAATGTAGCAACCTTTACATCCGGTACAAAAAACTACTTGTCTGCAAATCGACCCCTCTCGACTCCTTTGTAACCAAGTCCTTTGACTACAAACAAACTTCCACCGTCTGCTCGGTCGTTCCTTCCCATTTCAGGTGCCAATGCACGTGTAGAGTCTGCAGTGGTGACGTATAAATCCTCCAAGTTCGGACCTAGCAGTCAGATCTAACCACTTCCACACCCACCTCCGAAAACGCAACATGTCATATGCCAAGCTGTAGGGAATTCAATCACCACGTCGACTTGTCCTTCAGGATTGATTCGAATGACTTTGCCGCACATGAAACGAGCGGACCAAACACCATCTTCTGCGTCCATGCAGAGGCCGTCTGGTTCGCCATATTCTTCCCGTGAAAGCTTGGAGAACGTTCTTCTGTTACTCATGACGCCAGTTGACTGTCATTAGCGGAACCCAGCTTCGAACCCACCAAGTCATAGTCGAAGACTGCAATCTCTGGAACCCAACTGTCTGTGAAATACCTAGATGTCAGCTACGTTAAAGTGAGGATTACATTGTTTTCCCGTTTCTAGTCCAACCCATCCCGTTCGTACATGTAACACCGTCAGTGACAAGTTTTGATTCATATCCCCCTTCCTTAGCGGTGACAGAGTAGACTTTTCCCACTGCTGACATGTATTGAGTTCCCATTGAACCAGCTATAAATCTTCCGGCGTCATCGCACGCACCGTCGTTGACTCGTTTCTCGATTGCGGAGAGGGTGACACCACTGTCGATTAGGTACGCATGTCGGGCAGGGAGGGTATCTTTGGCCTGACTGGGTTTGTAAGTTGGTGGGAACGGAACCGCTGGAAAGGTGTTGAACCCAGAGACAGATGAAGCGATAAACTGTAGATGAGTTATGGTTTGATATAGTACTCACCCCTGTGCCCGATTTGAACAACGCCAACGAAGCGAGTTTTTCGTCAAACTGCTCGAAACCACAGATCTTCGTGCTGGGCTCATATGTCCATACTTGTTTGCTCTCAATATCGAGCCAGTACAGACGTTGGGTAACCGAATCCTTTACAAGTCAGATTCACACGCGCCACATACAGTACGTACCCAAACACAGCCTGAGGTCAGTCACTGTCCACATACAAACTCACCTTCCCCCAACACCTGTGAAAGCTTTACCTCTGGCTCAGTAACTTGAACATGACGCATATTGTAAAATGATTTTTGAAGTGGACTTGTGGGTACAGTTCAAAAGTCTAGAATATGTAGAGTTTAATTCATCTTGAGATGGACCGGACCGACTAAATGAATGGATATTGTGGAGGCCACCAAGGTCACCACCGAATTGACCGTTCAGGGTGATGGGTGGTCATGGGTACATATACAGTACTCAGCGGAACTTGGAGATGTCAGAAAAGACAAGACATCAACATCTACATCATGAGTCCCAACGCTACCACAACAACCACCACTAGTCCTCCAACAACTCTCAACCTCCAAGGAGGAAATGTCGAGTTCGGCAAGACTTATTCCACCAACCTTGTCGCCAACGCTTTCGATCGAGTATGGCGAGGAGACAAGGATGGTAAAATCAAGTTGAAAGGGGTTCCTCCATTCGATGACAAGTATGCTGAGCGTAAATGGATCAAAGAACACATGGCAGCGTGTTTTAGATACTGGGGTAAACTCGGTTACGGTGAGGGGACAGCAGGTCACATTACTGTCCGTGATCCAGTCATGCCGGATCATTATTGGATGAATCCGTTCGCCATGCATTTCTCTCTCATCAAGGTGGGTAATACACACGATGAGGATTGATAGACAGGCTTCCGATCTCGTCCTGGTGACACCAGAGGGATATGTTCATGAAGACGGTGCTCAACTCGCTATCAACGAAGCTGGTTATGTTATCCACCACACTGTACATAAGCTGCGACCAGACGTTGTCGCCGCTGCTCATTGTCACAGTTTCTACGGAAAAACTTGGGCAGCGTTTGGTAAGCCCATCGACATCATTCAACAAGACGCTTGTTTGTTCCACGACAACTTGTCCGTTTACGCCAATTACGGCGGTGTCGTCTTGAGTGACGCCGAGGGTTTGAACATTGCAAAGGCTCTTGGGGACAAAAACCTATGTTGCATCCTGCAGAACCATGGTTTGCTGACTCGTGAGTAGTGTGCTTACGAAAACTGACTTGCAGTCGGTCGAACCGTGGACGAATGTATTTATCTCTTCTGTCTGTTGGAGAAAGCCTGCCACCAACAGTTACTGGCCGAGGCAGCTGAGGCAAACGGTGTCAAAAAGAAGATCATCGCACCGGAAGACGCTGCTTACACCAAATCAACCAACCAGAACTGGGAGCTGATGTATCTTAACGTAAGTGGGGTGATTTAAAAGAAAAAACCGATCTCATGTCTCGTAGTTCCAACCAGAGTACCAACTTTTGTTAAAGGAAACGAACGGTGATTTCTTGGAATAGAGTGTGGAGTTTGAATAGACTACCCTCTTAACATCTGTATGAATGTGATTGCTGCTTAGAGGTGTCAAGTTATAAACACCTTCTACGAGCATGGTTTCCGTCTGAATTTGCTCACCCAACATCTCTACGATCGAGCTAGAGCCATTCTGAGATAGGTGCCTTGTCAAAAAGTCTGGCAGGTAGCATCAAGTGCATGTAGTAAATCTACACCGTAATCCAAACAGGAACTACGAGGTTATACGGAGCGTCCAATCTTGCGATCTCTTCTAATCCAAGACCATCCTCACCCACTCGTTTCATCATAACCACTTCGCCACCTTCTCTACCTGCAAGAATGACCAGACCATTTGTGTCGTCCGCTTCCATAGCACGAAGGTGTTTTGACACAGGGGTTGACCACTTTTCTTCCGTCCTCTCGACATCGCTACCATCGCTAGAAGACACTTTGAATAAAGCGATCGAGTCCCCACCATCACGTGGTGTATCACGATTGGTGCAGAGCAGAAGGAGTGGACCTGATGGAGTGGTTGACGGAAGGAGGAGGATTTCGGCTGCGGTCATCTCCTTTCTGGCAAGATCGTTCTCATCTTCTGGGGGTAGAATGCTGAACCTCTTGATCACCACGCTCTTCTCTTCTAGAGGATTTGTGGGTAGAGTGTGGATGGATAACACGTTTGACATTTCACTGAGAACGTAAAGATGTGATCCTAAGAGTTAGAGCGGAACACATGAGAAACTTACCGGTAGGATGAACAGCGCAATGTCTTGGACCGTCGTTCAGTTCAAATTCGTTAATCTCCTGCTGCATCTCCCATCGACTCCCTTCAGAATCCAATTTGAGCCACCAGACTTTATTCGATCCCAAGTCTGGTACAAACACGTTATCATTGTGAATGACAATCTGATGGGCGTGTGGGGCATCTTGTCTGAAATGAGGTAATGGAGGACCCGGGGTGAAAGTGAAAACGAGTCCCTTGTTGGGAGTTTTTCCCAAGAATTCTCCAGTTTTGGAAAGGTTGAGTGCGGTTACACTACCGGACATGTACTACAATGTCAGCTCTAACCAAGGTAGAACCTACATTAGCCATGACCAGCTTACTTCCATCCGGGTAAACAGCCAGATGGGTCGTACCTATTCCACCACTCGATGCTTCATCCAACACCTTTACGTTGCCAAGGGCGTCCATAACTTTTAGCATGAAAACACGACCCTCAGCCCAGCTGTTACAGTAGATGATATCACGATGGGTTCTGGTATCAGTGAACCGCCAAAACAATTACCTACGGATGTCTGACGACCCAAGATACACCTGCAGGTGGATCCTGGACATGGCCTGTTATTTCGAACACCGTAGAGTGTGAAAGAGTCCTTCTCTCTTCGTCAAAAACTACACTTCGGAGGAACCTGTCATGGGTACCAAAAACGATCAAATGTTTCTTGGACATGATGTTGGGTGGAGAAGAGGGAATATTCCATGACAGGAGTATATACGACGACCCGGTTAAAGTGGACCGAGCACCGCTCTATTCACCTGGTTGTCGAGTTTATAGTTTATTTGATCATCTGCTTGTTCTCCTAGTACGCACTAATTCATGGTACCCAACATATCCTTTGAATATAACTGTATATTTCTATTCCCACCGCTCATTTCACCATAATCAATGCCATGTCTTCTTTTTCCGGCCTGATTAATGATTCAAAGGGACCTACATCCAATTTGTCTTCCAACTCGGACGTTTCCTCCCTCCTGCAATCTCTCAAAGATGACTTGATGAAGAACAACGACCTTTCCAGTATACAGAAGCTACAAACTATCGAAGCCGGCCTTCAATCCACCGATTCAAAATCCAAATCAAAGGGGGTCAAGCGGTCACCTGCTTTCGTTGCTTGCATCCTTTGTCGACGTTGTAAAGCGAAATGTAACTTTTCTGATGCATCAACACGATGCGATCGATGTAAGGCTACAGGATGCGTGTGTATCATTGAAGAACACAAGAGGGGCAGGAAAAGGTAAGCACTAAAAGTATGCTCTCCTGACATTCAGAGTCCGTGGTCTTGATCTCCCCAAAGCGACTGATGAAATGGAACGGTCAACACAACCTCCCAATGTCATCAATGATCCAACTTCCATAGCCCCTATCGTTCCTAATAATCTCACACACTCTCAACGATCAGCTAGTATTCAAAACAGCCCAGCATCATGGACCATTCCTATTGGATCGATCGATGGCAGTGGTGATGAGAGAGACGGGTCCCCCATCCCTGCACCAGCGGTTTACACTGCTGCTCATCCTTTACCATTCATTTCTGGACCTGGTCGACCTTTCTCCTTACACAATTTGTTAGATTCTTCATCGCCTGAAGATCCACCACGGCAAAATCGCGTCATGTCAAGAACAGTGCAGCCAGACATCGTTTCGAGGGGTATCATTGCTTTGGACGTAGCTCGGCAGTTGTTTTCATTGTGGGTGAGGGGTGGGATACTGCTGACACTTAGCTTTTTCCAATCACTGAACCCGATCATTCTACTTTTCGATCCACATTTGCACTCGTTTGGGTATGTGAGAGAGAAAAGTCCATTTTTGTAAGTACGCAGTGGTTTTCATAACTAACACAAGAAGATTTTCAGCTATTCTCTCCGCTGCTGCAAGATTCATCGCTCCTGGTCTTACGGGGATACTTTCTAGAGTTGTCGTGGAGCATTCTATCCAAGCTGTACTGAATGGACGAAGTACAGTGGAGACAGTACAGAGTTGGATGGTGGTAAGATGACTTGTATCGTAATTATGCTAATACTTTAGATGTACTTTTGGAAATCTCGACGTGACACTCGGGCATGGATCTATGTTGGACTGGTGAGTTATGGTTGACTCCGTAACTGATCTTGCAGATCTGTCGAGCTGCTGTGGAGATTGGTCTCAATTGTACACCTGAATTCGATAAACCTGACTTGACTGAGCTTCAACAACGAGAGCGACGAAACCAGATACGAACTTGGATGCTGTACGTTGATACCGACGAGGAGGGCTGATAGATAGGGCGTTCATGATGGACAGAGCCATGGCTTCTGCTACGGGACGAGGTGAGGATCGATACACGACACAACTGACTCGTAGACTGGAGTATTCGAGCTCGAGATTCGATACTTCGTAATCCACGTCAATTCTCCAACCATCCGTTCAGAGTTCATGGAGACGCTGTTATTGCCGGATTCACCGAGCTGCGATATATATCGGTGGGTGCTGTATGTTGGTTTCGACTTACAATCAGTCCGAGGCAATGGATTCCTTACTTCCAACTTTGGACCTCGCTGGTGAAACAGCAAAAGCTGTAGCAGCGAGACAACTATTGAGTGAGTGGGCAAAATGTACAGCACTGATCATTAGCTGTCAAGTAGGTTTATCAACATTATCCCTCTGACAACCACAGTCACGATCTAGATGAATGGAGGGTATTCTGGCGAGACGAAACTGAAAAATACCAATCACCCCAGATCTACATGGCTCTGTTGTCCTTTTTCGAACTGCATGTAAGTTGAAGTACAACACCAACCTGACCCTAGATCCGTCTTACTCTGAACAGCTTCGCTGTCGATCTTAAACACACCATCTCTAGTTTGGACTCGGTGCCTGCGTCTCCTAGGATAGCTAAAGCAGAAAGATACTGCTATGATCTAGCGATGGAAAGTTTGACCCAGTTACGAGTCATTCATAATATCGATTGTAACATGTTACATCACGCTCAAGATAGTGTTTCGATCATGGTAGCTTGTAAGTGAAATGGCAAGGTTGAATGGTGCTGATGCTAATCTTTCAGACGCCGCCTGTTTCCTTCAAGCTGTAGGTATGAATTTATTCCCGGACTAACCTTCAGGTCATCAACAGCGTAACCTTTTCCCATCAACAACGCGTCGATGCGATAGTTCTCATATCACAAACGTCTGGAATATTCAAAGAAGTTGCTAATCCGGACACGACCGCTGCGTTACAGGCCAAGTTCCTCCAAGGTTTGGCAACTCATTCAAAGGCTTCAAAGGCCACGGCGAATAGCACGGTAGAATGGGAAATCAACGACGACTCTTCTTCTGCTGATTATCAAGCACAATTCGACATGGATCCCTGGTTCGGTGGACTAGGGTTGGATCCTTTCACAGATGGATCGATGGTGAATCAATCAATGTCACGCCAATCTCCAAAACCACCTGCTGCGTTATTACCGCATAATATACCTGATATTGATCTGGCGAATTTTAGAGATGATCAATGGGATCAAGTGGGTTGCTCGGGGTATTTGAGGTTCACACTGACAATCTCAGCAGGTTCTGCAGGAATGGTTCTGTAATCCGTCGTAGAACAAAATCACGATACAAACGGGTTTTAGATCAATTTAATATTCTCTCTTATGGTGTCGACGGATTTTGTATCACTAAAATCGCTGATCATCGGCTGTAGCATGAAACCCAAAAATGCATCAAACTATCTAAGTAATGATCTATTATCAAAGCTAGAAGGAACCAGACTGGACGTTGAAGTTGTAAAGTGGTTCAATGCTGTTGTTAATGTTGACAGTTGGTTGAGGTAGCGATTGTAAATACAAACTAAAGTCGAGATTGACAATAGACTCGGCAGCTATTGAAAAGATCAGTCTTTAGGTCAACAAACAACTTACCAAGCTTGGCTTTGACTTCACTCAATCTGTAGGTAAGATCATCTTCAATGGTGTCTCGTCGAACAGAGTCAGAAGAATCAGCAACCAGCAACAACGCGTTCAACGTCTTAATCCCTTCTTCCGTCACCTCAGGTGTTGGGTCGAATGGATTTGGGTGTAGGAACAAGTTACGAGCCTGTACGAGGCCCATACGACTGCTGACGTTCCCAAGCATGTAATCTAATGCTAAGACAAACGCAGCACCTAGTATCCAACGTTTGACGAATCTTCTGTTGGTAAGCGTAAGCGCTTCGACGGTTTTTAAACTCACCTGGGGCGTAGCCGCAGATCGACGTTGAACAAGGTTTGCGCTTCTATAATTCGTTTGGCACTGTCGACAGAAGCAAGTCGAGATATCTCCTTGGATGCCTCGATATAACCTGTGGTCATGTATGGCCGGTGAATGCGTAAGATTCGATTGTGAATACCTGCAAAGTGAGAGATGATCTAAGGGTCAGGGGACAACCTACTGCAAAAGATCATCTGTATCTGCCCTGTTCAAAGTTAGGACAATCCAAAACTAGAGACACCAAACTCACAGGTAAACGACAGGTCGCTGGTTGTAGGAGGAATAGCTCCAAGCACCAACCGTAGAGAGCGATCGTAGGCTATTACTTCATCAAAGGTCAAGTCTATAAGGTTAGTGTAGATCGCTAGCACAACCTACTTCTTGACAAGTTGTGATGACGAACAGCGGAGGCGAAATTGCTACCAACCTAGGGATGAACGCGTGAGTACCAGGGATTCTTTACAACTCACCCTTGCAAGCGTCGCTTCAGTAAAAAGATATCCCGGGGTATCCTTGATAACAGGATCCACAAGATTACAATTAAGAGGTAACGGAGTGGTGACTTTGATCAGTTGGACATTCAAAAAGAACTCACTGTTTCCAAGACGCCAAGTTCCAGGTCGTTTGGTCATGGATCCATCGAAGAAGGAAAGTATATGTATCAGACGTTTACACAGTTCCAAAGCTACGTTGGGCGCAAGACCTTCTAAAGCGACGTCACCAACTGGTAATTTTGGCTCTGGAGTGTCCATCACATCGAGATCAAGCCATTGACTTGTAGTTGTAGCAGCATCAACGTGTCGCAGCCCAATATTAGCCTCCTCCGGTGACGAACCAAAATGCTGTGGATGTCAAAACCCCAGCCCAGTCGTTGGACTTACAAATAGATACAACGTATAGTGCAGACTAGTCTGCATTGTTAGAAGCTAACAACCTTCTGAGACATACCTGGATATGGCAGACCTGAGGGACTGATAGATAATTGGAGATTTCCAAAGTGCTTAAACTAGCCTGATAAAAAGTTTGTATCAACCCCTCCAGATCTTGAGGACCATGAACTGGTGAGAGCAGATCTTCGGTTGAGATGAATTTGATCGCAAAAACTAAAACCTAAATGTCAGAAAGGATTGACGACATGCTTACCATAAAATACAAAGCCATCCATACCAAATCTGTCTGCTCTCTTCTAGCTTCTGGTGTCTTGGAGGCGTATTCGTTGAATTGACGAAGGAATTGTGGTTCGTGTATGATCTGAGATTAGTTGGGATCAGGAGCAAACCCACTTTCCAAGCCTTGTTCACTGGTCCATCAAAGTACTCTCGCACCAGAATACGCCCAATCACATCTGGATACGGATCATTTGCATGAATAGCATCAACCAAAACCTGCTGCCTGATTTGATCTTCAAGTGAGCGTTTCGATTGATATGGTTGGATGAGATCTGGACTAGAGACTGAACCGCCTCTGGCGACAGCTGGCAATTGAGCTGGTGAGATGATCAATTCCTCCATAGACGTGACAGCATCTTCCACTGGATGATTCGGTGGTGCTGGCGATGGAGACGTTGCACTACTATTGATGTTGACTTGCCAGCTGCTTGGTGAAGGGACGTTTGATTGCTGGACTGATGGAGTGATCTCCTTCTGACGTTGAAGATTATCAACCAGGGCTCGCAATTGATTGATCTCATTACGCATTGACTCTGTAGCATTGTTTGTGGATTCTCTTGACGGCCTAGATTGAGCATGAGCTTCGACAGACAACAGACTTACGGATATGAATACGAAGACACATCCAGCCAGACACAATCACCAGGTTTCTTTCTCTTCACACAAGCGTCACAGGGAGTCTTTCCAAGAGCAGAGCACTGGAATTTGGGAATACGTAGTTCAGTAATGAGCAGATTAAAGAGAAAAATGATCACCTTTGTTTTCCGTCGTTTACATTCAGTACAACTTAGGGCTCTCCGTGGAGCTTTACCAGAGGAAGGGAGTTTTGGTTCCATTGTTATAATTCATCGATTATTAATGTTAGTTGGGAAGATGGAAAGAGAACACGGCCTCTCCGTAATGAAGATGGAAAGGCTTTCGAATCTTGTATCGATTTCTTAAAGGAGGGAATCCGTTTTACGGTAACGCCTTTATTTGTGGCCAGGAACGGTGTATAACCGTGGAATTTCCGTACTTTTTGGGTCTCAAATGTTTCGAGATTGATATCATTTCGATGTGGATGATCAAGATCAGATCTTGGCAGTGGTCAAGATTGACATATAAATACTGTTGATGAGCAACATGTTTTTCTCATCTCATCACCGATCCAACCCACCTTCTAACATAGTCTCAACTTTCATCCAACTTTTCTAATCCAACGCAACTCAAAAATGTCCTCTCCAAGAATTTTCATCACTGGTGCTACCGGATACATCGGTGGTAAGTAATCGTTTTCGAACATCACTAACTCCTCAGGTACTGTACTTGACACCTTACTCAAGACATTCGACTCTAAAAACATCACCACTATCGTTCGTGATCCCTCCAAAGCTTCGATCTTTGCACCATTCAACATCAACGTTGAACTTGGTTCAATGGAAGACGCACAGCTTCTTGGTACTCTTGCCGGTCAACATGATATCGTTCTCAACTTTGCTGTTCCCTTTGGAGGTGGTGATGCTACCATGCAAGCGATTGTCGAAGCCCTTGAAGTCAGAGCGAAAACTTCAGCTATCAAACCTGTTCTTCTTCAAATCTCCGGTTCTGGTTCTGTCTTGTACGGTGCTGATGGTCTTGCTGGTGATGATGTCTGGTCTGTAAGTGGTGGAGCTCTTTTTGCGACGTAGGAGACTGACGTGGATAGGATGCCAGCCATGAAAGACTCGAAAGTCTTCCCGACACGGCCTATTTCCACACTGGTGACAAAGTGTAAGTTTACATTGCAATGCCCATGCTGACTTGCCAGAATCGTTCGTGCCGCTGAAAGAGGTGTGATATCAGCGTATGTCGTCGCTGGTCCAACTGTCTACGGCCCTGGTCTTGGTCCAGGAAACAGTAAGTAGGAATCGCGTCAGCTTGACCTTAGCTTATTTTAACATAGAGCTCTCCCTTCAAATTCCAGCCTATGTTCGTTACGCCAAAAGAACTGGTCAGGCTGCTTACATTGGAAAAGGAGAAAACATCTGGGGTAACGTGCGTAGTTTATATTCTCTCAATGAACTTCAACTGACACACCACAGGTTCACGTTTCCGACCTGACCAACCTCTTTACAATTTTAATCAACCACTCTCTTTCCAACCCAGAATCAACTGTTGCCACTCCTGGTTCCCATGGATGGTCAAACTACCTTTATGCTGGTTTCGCTCAACATCAATGGGGTCCAATCGTCACTCTTATCGGTGATAAACTTCACGCCAGAGGTGACATCCCTCATCCAGGTGCGATCAGTATCCCAGAAGGCACTGGAGACATGTTCATGTTTGGTGGTAACTCTTTCATGGCAGTTAGTGAAAAGGCCAAGGCTTTGGGATGGACTCAAGAGTATCCAGGCTTGGAAGAGGCGATTGCTATCGCTCTCCCTGCCAAGTCGTCTTAGTTTGTAAAGAATGTAGCTTAGAACTAATAGATAGAAAGAAATGCAATTGTTATTACTTGGAGGAACCCTGATTTGACTTAACCAGTCAAAAAGAGATTCATCGCAAGCCGGAAGTGTTTGCCAACAAAACATAAATGTCCACGCAGAGTAAGAGTCCATAGAAAGATTAACACGTTGCTTCAGTGTAGCACGAACTCCAATGTCTACATAACGGATCAGTAGTGAACAAATCTGTGGTTCATAACACTCACGACAGTAGTGACTGGAGCGGGGAATCGAGATTGGAAAGCAGCAGGATCTCCCCCGGCATAAAGATGGTTGGATTGTACGAATATTTGAGTGGTTGGTGATGCTATGACGAGGTGTCTAAGCAACATACTGTCTCTCTTCACTCACATGAATCCGTGTTAATCCATTGCGCTCCCAAAGCTCCGGTCAAAAGGTTGACGTTCCACTAAGGATTCATCAGCTTGATTGAGAAATCTCGATAAGAACTTACAACCGCAGTCTCCACTTGCTTGTCAAGTCCAGTACTGTCAGCAAAGAAGCTGGAGGCGCTTATCGGTACAGACCCAGGTTGGGCTGTGATTAGCGTTATGTCAGCCTTGTAACAAAGACTCAACACAACACTCACATCCTGGGGAAGCCGCACCATCCACGTAAAAGTAGTTGAAACTACCTGACGCAATGTTAGAGGATGTGCTGTCACGTCCAACTACGAGTCCAAGTAGAGGATAAGCAGCAGAAACGCCACCTGTCTGTCATAATGTGAGCCATCTGATAAAAGAGTCCCCACTCACGACCTGCGTAAGATCCAACTGGGAGCCAGAAGTAGCACCTGTGGGAAGTTGAAAGCTAACTTTCAAAGCCGAGTTGATGTCAGGCGTAAGCAAGGGTGTCCAATAATTTGGGTCAGTCTGGACATAACCAAGTGACGTAGCGCCTGAAAAGACCTGAATCACACCTTGATAAGTTACCGGAACAACAGGCGAAGCGACGTTTCTTGGCTGATTGTCATTCTTGGAACGAATAGCAGGACGCTTCAAAGGTAGACCCTGGGCGATTCTTTGAGCGTTGCTTAGAAGCTGATTGTTTTCGGATACCGATGGGCTGGGAGCAGTGTTTCTGTTGACCAGTGGTTTGATTTCACGCTCGTTCAAACACGGGATTTCCGTTAGACAGATCGATTTTTCAATCACGATGGATCTAGCTGTCGTAGCGATGGTCGCTAAAGCGAGAAGTAAGTTGGCTGTTCTCATGTCGTATGGAGTGATGGATTGAAAGTGAGAAGAGATATGCATTCCGCTCTTGATCAGGTTTATATAAGTCAAAATTTGCGCCTTACGCACACCAGCTAGTCAAAACCCCAATTCGCCGTTCAGAAACAGAGTAAGCTTTTCCTCCAAATATGCTTTCGCCTCTCTGATCCTCAAAAGCCACGCCACTGTTCAGAAACAGAGTAAGCTTTTCCTGTAAATGTGCTTGGCATGTCTAACTATCAGGCAAAGTGAGAGGAGATCTCGACTAAGAAATCAAGACAATAAACCCCGCTTAATTGAATGTGATTGCGAAGTGTATTGTACGAATTGCGAAGAGGACCTTTAATTGAGGAACGAACGCCTCCTGAATCCGCTGTGAAAAGCAGAAGCCTCCGAATTTGATGACGTGTAACTTGGGTCTAAAACAATATTCACCTCTTGTTGTATTGTTAGTGCAATCTTCTATAAGTATCTCATTGTAAAAATACAATCAACACAATATGCTCACTTAGTTGCGAGGTCGTCATGGTCCAGAACGGTCAGTGAGACGAGGCCGTGAACACGACAATGTGATGTTGCCGAACTTCAACGCAAGCGATAACCTACAGCTTACGATGAGTTTCGGCGATGACTAGGTTGTCTATACATAAAACCCATTTGCTTATTCGATCAATTCTTTAAACCAACTTGACAAAAATGCCCCCTCTACATGTCACTATCATCGGTGCTGGTATAGGTGGTCCAGCTCTTGCTATCATGTTAGTGCGTCACTCGATTCGATCAACAATCATTGAGATTCGAAAGGAGAAAACAACAACCGGTGCTTCTCTTACGTTGATGCCCAACGCTTTAAAGGTCATTGACAAAGGTCTCGGTGTTTATCAACAACTTCTCGATCATGGATATCCGTATCATCGTATCAACACTCACTTGGTCGATGGAAGTAAGATCGGAGAGATGTGTTTTGGTGAAGAAGGAGAAGGTGGCTATCCTCAATTACGAATTATGAGACCAACACTACATAAGGTGTTGTTGGAAGAATGTGATCGTAAAAGTGATCTAATCGATTTCAAATGGGGTGCGTCCTATACTCGAATAGATGAAAATGAGGATGGCGTGGTGGTGACGTTGAATGATGGCTCTGTAGTCAAGGGTAGGTTTCCAATGACATCCAAACTGACTCCAGGTGATATCCTTGTTGCTGCTGATGGTATACATTCAAAAGTTCGAAAACATGTTTTAGGGGATACCACTCCTCAGCCAGAATACTGTGGATCCTGCGTTGTCAACGGCTTCATTCCCTCTGATGCTCTTCAATATCCCGAAAACTTTTCAATTCCAGCGACTATCTTTACTCCAGTTGGAATGGTGATGATGTTCTATGTCGACAAAGAAGCCAAAAACGTCACTGTTGGATTTACTCAACCCATGGGTGCAGACAAGGGTAGAACGAATTGGCAAGAGATGGAGAAATCGGGGGAAGCTGCGCAAACAATCCGAGACGCGTACAAGGATGTCGATAACGAGCTTATTCAATCCTTTGTTGAAAAAACCAGAACCGTCGAGTTTCGTCTTTGGCCAACCTATTTCATTCCAGAACTACCGACCTGGCATTCTCAACGAACGGTTCTGATAGGTGACGCGGCTCATGCTTTAGGTGGCAATGGTCAAGGTGCTGCCCAGGCGTTAGAAGACGCAGCAATCCTGTCTCGATTACTGGCGACCATTGACAACAAGGTTTCGACGGTTGATTTGGATAATATGTTTTCTCGATATGAGAAAATTCGAAAACCAAGAATCAAGTTACTCACTGAAAGCGGAAAGAATGCTAAGGAGATGAAGAACGGTTCGTCAGGCTGGATGTGGTGGGTCAAGACTTTGATGATTCGATTTTACTTCAATCTCAAGGGTGGTGTCATACAAATGAAGAATATTACGGATTACGATGCCATGACTGTAGATCTAAGTAGATAGGTTTGTGTTAGTCCGATAGTTGCTTTGCAGATGGTACATCAAATGTAAATAGAGCCTTCTAGACGTTTGATCGTGGTCACTGTATACCACTTTCTCGTGTAATCAGCTCCCTTATTGGCACAACAAACCTCCACTGCGGAGGCACCAAATATAACGCAACTTTATCCTGAGGGAACTAACTTTTCTCGAGTCGTTTAAACAATGCTTTCTTTGTCATCGAGAAATGTGAATCTCAGAATTACAATATTATATCAAACACCATGTCATCCCTTACACATGATATAGATCTGAGACACAGCGTGTCGACATTCAACGAGGCAGAAAGTCGACCTTCTCTTCAAAGTGATACGACCGATATTCCCATGGTCAATCTGTCTATTCCTCCAGCAGCGTCACAAGGAGAGACAGGTCAATTGTCAACAGAAAATGGGAATGGGACTCATGACCAGAATCAACCACCTTCTGGCACAGAAGGTAAATACTGTTTGAATCACAACTGACCACCTCAGTCTTCACGTCCTACCCCGATGGAGGATTAACGGCCTGGGTTCAAATCGTTTACTGTTTTATAATGTTCTTCACCACCGTAGGAGGGATCTACTCATGGGGTGTATTCCAAGACGCCTTGTTCTCTGAACAACTCGCCCCAGCATCGACTTTATCATTCATAGGTTCGACGCAAGCAACGCTCCAAGCTCTTTTCGCTATTCCGATTTCACGTCTGATAGCTTCGTATGGAAATCGTAATGTCGCAATAGTCGGGGCTGTACTATCTGGACTTGGACCAATCTTGGCTGGATTCTGTACAAAGAGCGTGCCGGGGATGATAGTAACAGAGGTAAGTCATTGTGTAGTCAAATTTGTAATCTAACTAGTGCAGGGTTTTGTCTTTGGGTTTGGACAAGCTTTGTGTTTTCATTGTGCTGCGACTTTGCCATCAAACTACTTTCTGCGTCGGAGGAATCTTGCGACTGGATTAGTATACGCCGGTGCTGGTGTAGGGGGTGCAGCGTTTGCTTTGTTGGCCAGTGCTCTCATCCAATCTGTCGGATTGCCATGGGCTCTAAGAACTGTGGGGAGTATTTTCATGGTTCTCAATCTACCGAGCGCGTACTTTTTAAGGGGAAGAGTCACAGTGGTGACCAGAGGTCCAACTACCAATTCGAATGGAAAATCAAAGATTGTTGACCTCTCGTTGTTCAAGGATGTACGTTTCACGTTGACGTTTTTCGGTGCAGCGATTGGTATCTTTCCTATTTTTGTGTGAGTAAATGTCTAATGTTACCCTCTGAACCCCAGTCCGCCATTCTTCCTTCCACTATTCTGCACATCTGTGGGACTCTCTTCATCCGCTGCGTCTTTCATGTTGGCGGGCTACAACCTTGCGTCTGCTTTTGGACGTATTTCTTTTGGATTGGCTGCGGACGCGTATCTGGGAACAGTCAATTCTGTACTTCTGTGTCTTGTTGCCAACGTAGTGTCGACATTGGCTATCTGGCCGATCGCTGGAAGTGTTGGACCTCTGTGAGTTATAGAAATAGGATAGACTGACTCTTAGGGCGGTGTTTGCGGTTGTTAACGGGTTCTGTGCTGGAGGGTTCTTCTCTTTGATGCCTGGTCTAGTCTCATCTTTAGTCAGTGACGAGCAAAGAACGGTGGCCTTTAGCATGGTCGTATCGTCGTGGTCTCCTGCGTAGTAAGTCGAAGTTTCATATCGTAACTGGAACTAACGTCAACAGTTTCTTGGGAGCTCCTATCGCAGGTTATATACTCCAATCTTTGGGGAACACAGACGAAGGTTATGAAGCTTATCGTCCTGCAATATTCTACGCCGGTGCACTGTCTCTGGTTGGGAGTCTACTGATCCTAGGTGTCCGTATCAAAGAAGGCGGTAGTTGGCGTAGACGAGTGTGAAATGTCTGAGCAAATGCATCAAATGACGTGTGGCACATCAGCCTGCACCGCAAGCTGACTCAGGCAACCTTTTTTCCTGCCTTGCTGTCCCTTACGTAAAATGTCCCTTGTTCCCCATTGTTCTAGCGGATTCTTCCGCAGAAGATTCTGTCGTATCTCTTTTATCTTTTCCACAATCTTCGCTGTCTCAAAACTCCATTTTCACAACTTTCCAACTCACACCATGACCACCGATCTTCCCGCTGAGCAAATCCTCGCTCTAAGACATTTCAACCGTTTCTACACTCGAAAAGCGGGTGTCCTCGACCCATATCTTGGTAGTGAACTTTCTCTCACTGAAGTTCGCGTCCTGTACGAACTCTCCTACAACCCAGACTCTATTGGATCAGAAATCGCCAAAACTCTCGATATCGATTCAGGTTATCTCAGCCGAATACTCAAACGATTTGAAAATAACGGTTGGATCGTTAGAACGCTTAGTCGAAATGATGGGCGTCAACATCTTCTCAATCTTACAGAGAAAGGGCGGGAAATATATGCCCCATTACAAGCCAAGTCACATGCTGACGCAGCTGGTTTGTTGTCATCACTCAACGGGTCTGATCGCCAACTCCTCTTGGAATCCATGTCACGTATCGAAAATATACTCGCATGCACCGCTCCCACTCCAGAGCAACCAGTTATTCTTCGCGACATCCGTCCAGGTGATCTAGGCTGGGTCGTTCAGCAACATGGTGAAATATACTCCAAAGAATACGGTTGGGACAGTACATTCGAGGCACTGGTAGCCGAAATTGTCGCAAACTTTGCTCGAACGGTTGATCCAACAAAGGAACGCGGATGGATAGCAGAAAAGAATAGTGAAAGGTTGGGTTCAATTTTCCTCGTTCAATCCGCACCAGGTATCGCCAAAATCCGTTTGCTCATACTATCACCCAAAGCAAGAGGTCTAGGTCTTGGCAATCGTCTAGTCGACGAGTGTCTCAATTTTGCTCGAGCGAAAGGTTATCACAAAGTACAACTTTGGACACATCAACGTCTTTCCGCTGCTCGTTCTATCTATGCAAAGAGGGGTTTTGTCATGGTCGACTCTGAAGAATATCAAGCTTTTGGTCAGGCTGAAGTCAATGAAACGTGGGAATTGGTTTTGTAGAGATCGTAATGCATCGAGCAGTTACAACCTTTATTTGATATCTACTTTGACGTGTATTTCGACTTCACTATGCGCAAACATTAGTAAGGATTTCGTCTCATAGAGACACACGCACTTTTATTGCGTTTGAGTCAACTTGTGCTCAACTGTCGTTTCAATGATCTGAATCAAGTCTTCTCGGTCGATGATGACCCCATGTATGACCCGCCTGATGTGGGATAGTCGGCGTATATCCATCATCGGTTTGGACTGGGGTCGTAGCTGGGACGGGGGTTGTAGCTTGGACTGGGGTTGTAGCTTGGATTGGGGTTGTAGCTGGGCTTGGGGTTGTAGCTTGAATCGGGGTTGTAGCTTGGGCTGGGGTTGTTGGCGTTGTTTGAATATCTGGAGTTGTTTGAGCTCCTGGAGCCGTTGGAGTGGTCGGGGTGGTTACATTTGAACCTTGTCCTCCTGACCCTGCTCCTGATCCTGTACCACCAGACTGTGTTGTCTCCCAAACGTAATTATCCATGACCTGGTATTTGAGACCATAAGCGTTATTGGCACAGGATCCACCAGTGAATAGCATTAAACCAGCGACTATCAGAGTAAGCACAGATATCTTCCAAAAGTGGGACATGAAGTCATACCTGAAAGATCTATGATTGATGCGGTTTCTGCTGCCTCACAGCCGTCCCATAAAATAAAGCTTCCCTCGGAGAGAGCCACCGCTTCCCCTTGAGCATCGTATATGATAACTCTGGACGTCAACAAGGTTCCATTTTTAGACTTACTCTCTTCCACACAAACTAGGATCAGCATGCATCTTGTCTGCATTGATGGCTACAGGTTGTTAGTTTGAACCCGTACATAGAATAAGAACCGCGTGATACGTACCAACTATTCTGTCTGTAGCCAATTCGCCAAGTGTTGTAAGTTGATTACTGGCGAATTGTTGGCAAAATGTTTGTTGGGTGTCAATCCCGTTGACAGCCCACATGGGTGGATTATTTGGTCCACCGCTCGCTTTGTCACACAGGTCATGTGTTGGTGTTTCACTGTCGTCGTAGTAACTACAGGACAACATTCAGCAAAGGTAAGTGATTACACAGAATGGGGAATACTGCACATACAAGGTAGCCTCAACATTGTCAAGCTCATAGTAAACACCTGCTCTTACTGTTCCAGCAGCAATGGCAGTAGCCGTTAAGAACGATTTACAAAGCATAGTGGACAATTCCACCGACACATCGATGTGCAACTGATTACTTTATACTGTACACCACCATCTCGATGCTCTGCTCCTTTCCATGGTGTAGGGGTCTATTAATTATTGTTTTCCCCTCTGATCGACAGATTGGTAGTTTCTCACATTCAGAAATGGAACATTTATCATTGATTAAGAGAATGAGATGTGTCTGTCGAGTGCTTGAAATCAAGGGAGCGACCTTTCTTGAAGATTGAGAGTGACAAGGGAGTCGAGAAATCTCCCCGTGACCGAAATGGACTCTTCTGCTTGGTGGTAGACAAAGGAGCTACAGTAACTTTGTGCATAGTGCATGGCCCACATACAACTTACTTGAACGAGAGAATGAGTATGAGTATGTCGAAACTCTGCTGCCATTGAACCTTTGACCCTATGAAGCTCAAATCACAGTGAGCTGCCAAATCACAACAAATTCATGCAGTAAATTCATGTGGCACAGAGATCGCACACAGATGGCCTTTTGGTTAGATCTCTAGAATGTAGTGCAGAAAATACGACTGGACTCCCATTCATCAAAAGACAATTGCATCGATGCTTAGCTTCTAGCAGGTTATCTGCATGATCATAATAATGAATGCCAGCATTCATTTTACCACCCAATGTCCTTTTCAACCAGTATAACATTTACAACAACTGTTAATCGCACTCAACTGGACCATCAGAAGTAACTTGGCAAGTTGTAGCGCAATTCTGAACATGTATCCAGCCTACAAAATTGTGTCAGCTGAGCCAACAACAGATGTAAAACACTTACCAAGTTGACCTTGAGATAGATAACTACATAATCGAAGTTCAGTTCCTACACACTGCCAAACACCTTGCGAGCAAGAACCACCTGTAGTATCACTAGACGTTGTCGATTCAGAGGAGTCCGTTTGGACTGGAGTGTTGACGGGACTGACAGGAGAAGAAGGGGTTGAAGCTTGGTGAACAGGAATTTTGACATCAGTGTGATAGGCAGCGGTAGTTTCTGCAGGTGTTGTTTGTGGCGGGGTCTGGGGAGAAGTTGGTTGAGTTGTATTCCCACCTCCACCTCCAGTGACTGCAGTGGGGTAGACAGCACCTGTCGAATACGTTGCTGTAGAATTCGATCCCGTTCCTGTTGGTGTTGTAACACTTGCCGGTGAAGTAGCCTGAGCAGCCCCTGGTGGAGTCCAAATGTAATTATCCAACACCTGATACTTGAAGCCGGTTGGGGTGTTCCCACAAACACCACCGTCAACTTGGACAAAAGCCGGAGCTATTTGGAATATCAGTATTACAGTGAGCTCAATGAATATTGGCATAAGGTGAAAGCTAAACATGATGACCATACCTGATATATCAATAATGTTTTTGGTTTTTGCGGCGTCACAACCGTCCCACAGAATGAACGGTCCCTCGGGGAATTGAACTTGATTGCCTGATGCATCGAAAATTGCAACCCTCAAGGCTTTATCAACTTGAAGACCCTGCATTCAGTGAAAAGGCTTCACTCACTCTCTGCCACACCAATAGTCCATATCACCATTGACCATGTCTTCGTTGATAGCTAAAGAACAGTTTGTTTTATTCAATCAAATTACCTAGAAGGAAGACTCAATAAACACATACCAACAATCCGACTTGTATCCAATTGCGTCAAAGTTCTATTAGTCTGATTAGGGGTTTCGCATTTTGGGAAACCAGAATTGATTGTAAGATTAGCCCAATTGGGGTAGAAAAGACCTGCACAGATATCGTTGGGGGGATCGACTGAAGTTGTGATATCGTAGTATCTAACAAAGTAAGACAAGTCATGGTTGAGACCACTTACACTGTTACTTCAACATTGTCAAGCTCAAATATGACATTGCTTGACAAAACGGGAACGACAAATGAAAGTAAAGACAGTAAGGTGATTTTTGTTATGCACATATTTGATATGGTGTAAGTTTGTTGAGACCTTTGTCCATGTCTATAAATATGCAGAACAATTTCTAACGAAAACGACGACAAAAGAGTACCATTGTTGTTCTATTAACCCTTTAACGATCCATTTATCAGTTAGAATGAATCAATCCAAAGGATCCCCTGGCCCCCTTGCATCCTTTGTGTAAGTACAGTATCGCTAGCAGAACATCGTAGTTTTCTTGGCAAACAAAGGTAGCTAAGCAAATCATAAGATAACGAGTATTGGAAAAACAGATGTCACCAGGACAATCTGCATCTGCATGAGGAGTATTACAGACGAAATCGAATAAGAAAAGAGATCAACTCTTGCAGAAGGACGAAGATCGCCAGGATCTCCGTGGTCTACTCGCAATCCACAGATCCAGATTCTGTGATTTGACAAATTGAATTACATTGTTCTATCGTTTCCCAACCTTGGTGTTGAGATGTTAGTATGGCTATACAACGACAGATTCAAGACTTACCAGTGGTATTCGTAGTGATGTAATTACAAATTTGAAGTGTTAGACCGTTGCAAGACCATGCACCGTATGTACATCCAGTGTAAGATCCAGGGTCAGACGTCGAGTCTAGGTTTGATCAGTCAATATCGCAAGCATTAGAAATATTGACGTACCTGTGTCATCAGAAGAAGTAGAAGAAGTCGATGTGCTCGTATATTGAGCTATCGTACTTGTGGAAACACTTGAGCTCGAAACAGAATCAGTTGACGAAGTTGTGACAACTGAAGATACCGCCAATTTCACGCCAACGTTTGAAGGTTGGGAGACTTGGGGTGAAGCGTTGGTTTGCGTCTGGGTAGCTTTAGAAGTTGGAATGGGTATTGGGGTTGAGGGTGAGCTTGTGCTCAACGATGCAGGCGTCGAGGTCGTTACAGGCGAACCAGTAGATACACCAGCTGGTGCAGTAACCGAAGAAGCACCGTTGGGAGTCCAAATATAGTTATCCAAGATTTCATATTTCAACCCAGTAGGATTTGTTCCACCACAGGTACCGCCGTTAACTTGGGTAAAGGCGAGTGCTACTCTGTATCAGGATCTCAATGCAGTTTGATCGGTAGTCACTACTTACCAGACATGTCGACGATATTCTGGGTCTCTGCTGCAACACATCCATCCCAAACTATGAATGAACCTTCTGCGAAATTGATTTGGTCACCTGAAGCGTCATAAAGAACAAGTCTGGTAATATCAGTATGCAATGATCATACTGTAGATAGACTTACTCTCTCCCACACCAAAAGACAGGATCTGATGCGATGAGGTTATGATCAATAGCTGATGAAGATCAGAAAATCATTCGCGACGCGTCCAGTTTAATTTCAGTGTGACTCACCAACGATTCTATTCGTCCCCAAATCAGCTAAACTACTCATAGTATTTGCGGCTAATCCTTGACACTCTGTGATTCCCATGTTGATAGTTGCATCAGCCCAACCGGGTGTGAAAGGACCTCCAGAAGTTGTAGCACAGACATCACCATCTGTAGATTCGCCCACGTCGTAGTAACTAAACGTGAGTTGGATTAGATTGATCTTGTGGAATCAATCGATGACTTACACTGTAGCCTTTACGTTGTCTAGTGTATACAGTACGTTGGAAGCTCGTGAGAAGGAAAGAATGGAAAGGAGGGACAGGAAATTGATGACTTTGAACATCGCGCCTGGCGATTTGGTTTTGATTTTGGTTTTTTGTCAAAGAGAGTGTTGACTAATGAATGTAAGTTGAAATCGTAAGGATGGATTTCAGAGGGGAGGTCGAGGTTAGGTATATGAAGAGGGGGAAGAAGAAAAAGGTAGTTAAGAAGAGAAGCAAAGTAAGAGAATTATTAATGAATTAATGCATATTGTTTAATACACAGACAGGGCATCAATGTGAAACACGAAACATCTACAGGTAGATCTATCCTTTTCTTCCTTCCTCCTTTCCCATACTTCCGTGGCATACAGTGTTGGAATCGTGGATACAGTGCAACACCATATGGCTCGGAGTATTCTCAAACGTAAAGCATGTGCAAGAACCAGGTTGATGAAGCAGGATACAACAAGAAAGGTGAAAGTAAAATTCATGTATCGGTGACCGTCAAAGTTATCCCTTTCACCGATGATTCGTTTGAAGTATCGTCCGCAGCTATCGTCAACCGTACCCTCGTTACCCACCAGATTACGAAGAGAAATATAAAACACTTTCAATTATCGGTGTATCAAGTACAGGACAATCATGTAATCTCATAAATCCATCGACGACCCTCGAGTCCAACCGATATCCATTGTCACTTTCCCCGTAGAAATCTGAATCTCTAGTGCCAATGGAAGGAAAAGTGATGGTCGAATGTTTACGTACCCTCTCGCATCTTTTTAGAGTGTTGAAAGAGATCGCAGGAGTGTTGGGTGGTGTTCGATTACGACTTGAATTAGAGTTGATCAGTGGTGCGGACATGTTGAACAGTATCGAACTGAGTTGGGTGTCTGTTTCTTCAAATGTAGGTGTTATGGATGGTTTTGTAGTTATTGGGATACGGGAGTATCTGGTTTTTTTACGTTTGATTGTGGTTCTCCTTTGAGTGGATGTTGGATTCCTTTGGGCAACTGTAGATTGAGAAGGACGGGTTTGGTTACGTGGGGTGGCATTGGATCTGGCCGTTGTGTAGTAAGATTGGGATTGGAACATGATCATCGAATGGTAAATCTACAGACTTTAGACAACTTCAAGATACTACTTATACATTCTCATCAAGTTCAACTAGAGCTCGTAACTCAAACTCATGAAACAAGAATCACATACCAGTCTAAAACCAAATACTCAAAGACCATTCCAACTATCTCCTCCGATAAGTATCTTCAGGTCTCGTCGTCCCACCCGTATCATGTTCCGGAAAAGTAGACGGTTCATCATCGAACCCCCAAGGAAATCTATGTTTACCAGGGATGTAACCTGGATATTGTTCTTCTGGAGATTTGGGTGGTGAATCACTACAAATATAATCACCTGTCTCGGTCCAACATCCAGAATAAGCGTAAGGGTTGTAGTCTGATATGAAATCTGGCCATGAGACTGTAGGTTCGGTCCTAAGTGAGACGAGTCAGTCTGTATCCCTAAAACAATAAATGACATACTCCGGTACCCATCTCCATTCATCCCCTGTGCAGAGACTCATAGACCCGTTGAACAGTACACTACTCTTATGTAGATGATACAGAAAATCACCTTCATGTTCCCCAAAATAATGTCCAACAGATTTAGTCAACGGATCATTCCTCGCGAAACCGCTGTACTCTTTATAAACCCTTACGGTGGATTTAGGCAAACTATCTGTCCAATTGAATAATTCGACTTGCCACCATGGATTCCAAGGTTGATGGGTACGTAGCCATCTCATGGATTCAGAGAAACAGGGCATGAAGGTGAATTCGTACCAATCGCTGATATCTAGATTCAAACATCGACGATCCTCTACCGACCAGGTTGGAGCGATTTCTTTGATCTCCTGCCGTGTCACTCGTGAAGCCCCAGCGTCGTTAATAGGGAATCCAGGTCTCTGTCCAAACATCAAGATCTCATTCAAGTCTCCATTATCTGAATTCGGGTTCCAACCGTTATCAGACCATGAATACCAACGTCGAAGGAAACTCCAACCACCAGGTGAATTCTTGATCAGATATGCACAAGCACAAACTTCTGCTCCTCCTCTATCTGGAAAGACAATGTCGACGTCGGAGGTAAGATCTGCAATGATATCTCGAGGATCGCGAGTAGAGTCAGCTATAAGTATATCGCCATCGGTTGCTAAAACCCATTGATGATGTCTGAGATATTTCGCGACGTTGTAATGACGAGACGTGAAGAAATGATGTGATGTTTCGACGGTGACGAAGTCGATGAAGAATGGGATACCAACTCGTAGACAGTAGCATGAAATGTGTTGAACAAGTTCGTCGTATCTGTACGCTAAGTCAGTCATCGTCCCCCTTCCCACGTACATCATCAAATTCTCATGATTGATAACCATGACCCAAGCTAGTAGAGGTAGTTCCTTCGGATCAGGTATAGGATTGAATTCCGGAATGATTTCGTATCCATTAGCCTTGAATGAGAATTGACTACGATTGGTGTTGCTGATATCTTTGATCGGGGCGGAAAGGTTGTAAGGAGTAGGGAATTTTATCGAACGACCGACGTATGATTTGTATTGACCTCTGGTGAGGATATCCGCTGGGGCTATTTATGTTAGTTGAATGGAATGGTTGAAACCTACTTTGTCTACTCCCATGCCAAATACTCGCTCCAGCAACGAAAAACACCAAAGCAAATAACAACCCCTTAGCACTCTGAATTCACGCATCAGACACCATAAAAGGATATTGAACGTTTGAACCCACTCTAGTGCCCCAGTTCTCCCATATCGAACTGAATCTCCAAACATTGTTCAAATGTAAAACCTCCCCATCGTCCCCTTGTCCCTCTCCATCATCTAAATCGAAATTGGAACGCGATAAAAGTGGTTGGGAAAGTGTGTCACGATTGTTCGTGTCCAGATCTGGACTTTCGTCACTATATCCTGAGGTTGAGTTTTCTATATTTTCTGGAATGAATTTTTGCTGGTCCATTAAGATTTGCTGTTTGGATGTTGTTGTTGAAGAGGGAACGTTTGACATGATTGCATGGACGTGATTCTTGCTGTGAGAATGGAATAATTCACATAACTGAATGTTGAATTGTACGGTTAGTAACTAAGGTTCAAGTACGTAAAAAAACTTCTATAACCTGCAGGTAACATCATTCACCTTAATATTAATTATAATAATTCTCCTTGTTCTATGCATGGAAGGTATGGAATGGGACTTAGGAGAATAACATTTTTTCCGACTCAGATGTGTTTGAGTTCTATGCATTCAGAGTGGTTGGAAAGACTGGTTTCTGTGTCATGAAAGGATTGGTGGTTCTTGCAGTATGTTTCCTATCGTTCACAGGCCGTCATCTCATGTCACAATCGGACTCAATGACCCATCATCCCATCCTGGATATGGTAGGCGAGTGGTGTATAAGACAAAACAAATAATGTGAATTAATGTAACGATCTGAAAGATGTGTAGTATCAATCCATTCCATCGACATTGTATCAATATTTCCGTTCTACTTCACTCTCTTACTCTCTCTAGCCCTCATTGTCCTCCGTTCATCAGCATCTCCAAATTGTCTTGGTGTTTTTCGAACCTCTTCACGTTCTACATTTGATGCTACAAATTCCCAATATCACCGGTGTATCTCATTCGTACAAAAAAATCAGTGGTTGTCAACTTGTGTTCTGAGGGGTCGAGACAGAATCTTCGACGGTTCTTGAAAATCATAAACCTCTTCATCCGAAATATACTGCGAACGATGTAGAAATTATGACTGGAGGTCTCTTGAGCCTGTTGCTGTTCTTGAAAATATTCGCGATCAAAGTCTTGGTACTTGTTGATTATTTCGCTTGCGAGGAGATCTAACTCAAAAATTCCAATCTTTTATACATGCTCAACGACGAATCTCAAGCGATTGAGAATGAGGTTATAAATGACGGGAGGTGGAGTCACCCTTGTGTGTTTATACCCTCCTGCGAGGATGACAACGTCAAGCGACATGACGACTAAACAATTCCCTTCGTTGATATCCTATGAAGTGACAAATGTGACTGGAGACGTTTTCATTTTCCTTCGTAGTGTATTGTTATAGTTGACAGTGGTATACTGATTACTGCCCCAAGCAATTTGATAAAGGATATCCAGAGGTCAGTCATATGATGTAAAATCTCTGTCCTTGTCGTTTGAAGTCAGATTCAGACAAACCATTAATAATCGAACCATAGGCTCATTATCGATGACCAGCTGGTCCAATAAATCCTTCGTACCCCTGTGCCCGTATATTCTCAGCTGACCATAAAGATCCTTCTTGTTTCAATCCGTTAAAGTACTCGTACATTATCTGTACTCTATACTGGTTACTCCTGTTTGAATGCAAAGCCTAATCCCCTTCTCCTGAACTACCAATTGATTCCTAGTCTACTAGAGAAGGATCCTAGTAATCTAGTTGTTTTCTGTAACCATCGCGTTCAAGGGGTAGAAAGGGGAGGGGATGGTGTATGATAGCGACATGTTGAATCTATATATATTGTAGTATTCAATGAAGAGATGCATGGAAATGGATTGATAAAAAGCGGATGGCCGTAAAAACAATCCTTATTACCTTACACCGACGCCCCCCGACGTCACTTGGTTCGACTCGAAAATCTTCATCCATTGTATACATTTTACATTCACATCCAAGTTCCAAGTTCAACTTTCATCTTCAAGCATATAATAATCATATAGCATCATCCAGCAGAGTCCAAGACTAGTCAACACGATACACAAGTATACACAACACGGCACTCAAAGGAATCATCTTCATCACCATCGGGTTATCGTTTTAACCTCGTGCCCTGCGGCGTGAAATCTCAAAACAACTTCTTCAACTTCCTCCAACCAACTTCATCATTTTATTATGGGTTTCCTAGATTTCTTCCCATGTTGCGGTAGCAGCAAAGACCCAGATGGAGACTCAGTGAGTAGACCCATCAAATCCACATGTTTGGAGTGAACTGACACCCAGCAGATCGTTGAAAACGCAACTCTCCTTCCACCAAACCGCGGACCTGCTTCTATAATCTCGCAAGATAATTATGGATCCACAAGCATGGGGGAGACTATGACTACTGGTCTAACTGGGGAACAGAGACAGAGGATAGAAGGGATAGTGGGAGAATTTGGCAAGTGAGTATTGTAATCCATTTTTTATACCCTATTTCTCGAAGCTGACGAAACGACTTTTAGTCAAATGCTATCAATCCATCAACTCACACCTAGAGTCCAGACCACCTCCCCACAAATCAAAGCTACCACTACCACCTCCTCGTCGCCCAATTCATCCAGACCATCCTCCCCTTCGCCTCTACGACCCGAAACATCTCCTGCGGGTGGTGAGCTGAGATCACCGACACTTGGTGGTGGTGGGGTCAGTGAAGGTGAAGATGATGGAGTGGTTAGGAAGACTGTCTTCCTTGGTGGTGGTGGGGGTGGCGCAAGGAAAGTTTCAGCCAGGGGGAAAGGCAGGGGGAGGGGACGTGGAAGGGGGAAGTGAAGGCGACAGGAATCGAATTTGTAAGATCAGTCATGTGTTGGATCCTATCATCTGGATAGATACGGAACAGCTCAGTTTGTTGTACAAAAAAGGATGGCTTTGGAAGATCGACTTTAAGTTCGACCTCAACCCTCAACTATATATAAAGCTTTATAAATTGAAAACACAGTTCTGGTAATTAGTAACAAGTTTATAATCAATGAAACCGATGTGAATATGATATGCAACCAAATGAAATACCACATCGTTTTATTGATTGCAATCATTGGAACGAGATGCGAGGAAGTTTGAAAACCCATCTAAATATGGTGCAAGACGAACACATTCATCTTAGCCCCACCCATCTCATCTATATTTTAATTGCATTCTCCATCTCAACTCTCCCACCCGACCTAAATCCTAATAGATTCAGTTTTGACAACGTTTTGTAAATCTTGTTCGACACCCCAGACGTGGGCTCTTAAATCTAGTAACTCAAGGTGAAGACCGTCCTGTTGGGTATTGTCAGTTTTTTTCTCTTTTCAATAGGTCGGTTTTGAAGGTGGTGGACGTGCGTCTTCTAGGACATCGACACGGGTCCCAATTGTCCTTGACAAACGAGGATAACAGTTAAAACATCATGTCCTCAAGCCTGTCCCCAGACCCTTTTAGGGGTATCTGCAATCCTAGAACAATCCAAGAGACGCATTCCAACTCCAATCCACGACCAAAGGAATCCCAAACCTAACTCACATAAATTTTCTTAGTCTCACCACGCAATCTGGTGACATCCTCTCGACCAGCTGAAGTTCCTTTCAAACCATCCAACTCTTTCTCGACACTTTGTAAACGATCCAAATGGGAGTGTATCTAGTGTTTAGAATCCATCAGCGGGGTAAAGAAGTGGAATAAATAAACGGACATACCTTGTCGGTGCTTTGTTGTAATTCTTCTACACTGGCTAGTAGAAGACTTTGTGCGACTTTAGTTTCTTGTTGTAGATAATAGATTGATAATGCTGAGGCGAATGAGAATCCGAATAACTACAGTGTCGATTAGGTATTTTGTTACATAGCTGTAGCTGTAATTTGGAGAACCTACGAAACCTAGAATTCTGAACGAGACGATGATCATCAGCCTGTCATTTATAGGATCACAGATACACTTACCCTCCACTGTACAAAGGTCAGCTTCATTTATTGGAAAAGACAAGAAGACTCACCGTAATCCTCCAACGGGCCTTTTAACGGGAACAGGAGCAGCTCCTACAGTACCTACGACTTCGTTTCTAAGTAGAGACGTCGACGAGAATTGACGGATGGATGGGATGGATCGTAGAGCTATTCTGGATGGGTATTGCATGGTGGATTGTGAATGTGAGTTAGTGTTGATAAAGACAAGATTTGAAATGAAATCCAGTTTAAGGATGAAAGTCAAAAACAAAACTGAAAGTGGAAGTGGAAAGGAAAAAGAAGGTTCGTCGTCGGGATTACGGTGTGTGATGGATGTTGGATAGCACTACTCGACAACGACAACGATGTTCTTGATAGCAACAACCATAACAAATGATACATAATTCTTGACCAAAAGGTGATGTTCTCATCCACAACATCTCCAGATACAACCTCGAATCCAATACAAGATAAAACACCGTCCCTCAACCCAGCACCATCAACAATTCCACCTCAACAATTCTTACCACTTCGCATGTCGTTCCGACCATTTCGACCTAACCTCACACCATCGCCCTCAACATCTCAACCTAACCAAGATACAGGATGGAACAACACAGGTGTCATATCGAACTATCCACCCAGAGTAATCGTTAGACCCAATCCGAATATCTCACCAAATTATCAAGATCAATTGATGATGCCTCAACAACCTTTCAGACCGTATCCATTACCACCTGGACCTCCTGGAGTTTACAGACCCCAATTCATTTATCCAGCTGGAACGGTTCCTTCACAATCTTATCCTCCGTATCGATATCCTAATCCAAATCAATATCGACCTGTTCTGAATCCAACTCATGGGAACGGATTTAGTGTACCTTCTGTACCAGTTTTGGAATCATCACCTAGAACACCTAGTTCTGAATCTTCTCTCAAACCAACTACGCACATTGATAATTCAGTTAGGGGTGATAGTAGTACTTCATCAGAATGGAGTCCGATTCTGAACTCACCTAGTTCTCAACCACAATCTCAACCATCCCAATCACAACCCCGAACCCAACCAACGCAATCACAAACACATTCCACTTCATCTTCGTCTTCCACACGTACGTCTCAACCGAAATCAAAACACCCAGAAGAAAATAATCATCAAGCAACAGCAATCCAAGCTCCAATGGAAAGAACGACTTCAGCTATTTCCATAACGTCAGTACCGGAATTATCGAGAGGACCAAGCTCGCACGGTGATACTTGTTCACCAATCCAGACTGTTTCTGGTAGTAACTCGAATTCAATTTTAATGTCAAATTCAAATTCTTTAATGTTACCAGATCCAACTATTGTACCTTCGAATCAAAGTCCGATTCTTGTTGATCTAGAGTCAACCTTAGTCGTAGAGGATCGAGAAGGACAAACCAACGGGAATGAGGTCAATGGTGTCAATACACAAAATCGAAGTGGTGAATCATCACCGTTGACACCTATTGCTGAAGGATACTCTGAGGATCAAATGGAGAGTAATGAAGTTATCATGGAGGACGCTACTGCTCAACCAACGGAGGGTATGTTATTAACCCAAGGACTTCCAATTCCGACATTCAAAATTATCAAGTGAGTCGTCGAGTCCCCTTTCAATCCCTCCTTTGTTCAAAGCATCTCTCCGACAAGATGCCTTATATTGGAAGATATCATGTCTATTCATCTATCACATTTGAAAGCTTGCTAACATGGAATACCTTGTTTTCTCCCCACTTCCTAGTGCACCCCCAGCTTCGATTCCAACCACACAGATCCCTATCGCTACACCCGTAAAGGTATCACCAGGAACAGGTATAAATGCGACCAGAGATTTTTCAGAATCACTCACACGTATGAGGGTAAGTTTCTTCAGTTAGCTCTATGTAAGATTATTAACACCAATCAGGGAGGGACATTGAAAGAGTACACTGAATTTGTGAACTCATATTTTGTCCCAAACGGACGTTTCAAACTTTTACTCATCAACAAAGACCAAATGAAACTTTACGGTAAGTACTTGATTGAAACATGCTGATAAACCCAGACGTCCCAATCAAGACTCTACCGAGGTTCTTCGAAACTTTTCAACAATTGGGGATAACTAATCAATATCTCAGGATGTTCGGTGGTGAGGAACACCAACACCAATCGACTATCCAAGTGAAATCTTCAGAAACAGATTGGGAATTGGTGAAATCAAACAACAGACGTATCAATATACTTGGTTTCTCTGAAATCACTTGGACACCACTGTCAACATCGTCGTTGGAACATTCAAAAGAATCTTTGATGATTTCGGAGATCACTTTGAATTTGGTTTATGAAAGTCAAGATGAGGTTGAAGATTGGGAATTTGGTTTTCCGAATTCTGCACTTCAGGTTCTTGAGGTGTGTATCGTTATGGCATTGATTTCGTTTTACTGACTATGAGTTACAGATCGCAGAGAAGATCGAAACTTTTGAACCAGTAATTCAAATAGCTATGAAAAGATCGATCTCACCACAAGGTAAATCATTCTATCATGTTATCAAACCAAAACTAAGCACCAACAGACGCATTAAAAGTTCTCATCTCTGAAAGAACTTCTACTTCCCCGCCTAACGATTTCCATACCGCCACCCCATCCGGTCTGAAAAGACCACTCTCACCTGTTAACGAAGTCACCACATTACAACCCAATTTACGACGTTCAAACACCAGTTCCCCTGTCAAGAATGGGTATCATAATTTCGAGGAATAATCATGTCACTTGAGGAAATTTCTTGCTTTTTCATCGCGTTGTACCTATTTTGCATGTCGAATCATATTCATTTCTATCAATTAACCTAACCTTGTATACATCACGAAAATGTCTAAAGAAACAAAAAGTATCCTGTCAGAAACTCTATATCTATCATTTGTATATACCTCATTCTCCCGTTACGATGAATCAATGAATGACTATTGGATGTCCAAAGAATTGTCATTGAGGCTGCGTGCTGGGATCAATGAACACTAGTAATTATCGAGAAAATGTATTATTCATCAAGTATACAAAATGGTAATATAAATTGAAGATACTGTATACGAACAACGAACAACCCAACTCAAACAACCATTTGTTAAAAACAGAAACCCTTCCATCATCAACACTCATCGATTAATAGAAATAACGGAAAGCTAAAGAACAAAAAGTCAATGAATACCCTGTAAAAAACAGAGACACAAACATACCAGGTTCTTTAGGACCTTTACCCAAAAGTTCAGTAGGTGCGTCTTTACTACCGTGAGATCTTGGTAAACCTTGTTGGGCATTACGTCTCCAATTCTCACGTCTCATGTACATTCCGAAAGCGAATGCACCGACTGCTGTCAAACCTCCGAAAGCGGCTGAAGTAGCTAGAGCAGGGATGTAGGCTGGTGCATCTTGTGCACGGAAGATGTTTGATCTGAATTGGATTTTGGTCAGTTTATTGTTTTCTAATTTGAGAAGTGAGGGGACGTACGAGATCAATCCGGATGAATTGGCGATTCCAACCATAACACCTGTTAAGACTACTCTTTTGTTCTCGGAGATACTGTTGTTGGTGTACCATGTGGAGAGCATTACACTTGGAGTAGTTGATCCCATACAAAGTAAGAAACAGGCGCTATAAGAGAGAAATCGTGAGGTGAGTGAATGTTCCAATATAAAAGGTTGATGACCTACAAATAAGCAACACCTGTACTCTGAACCACATTGATCGTACCAAGAATAATGAATCCAACCATAGTGATCAAAAGTGGTACGACAACATGTAAAGATCTTTCACGGAAGAAATCAGAACTTTGAGTGAAGAAGATTAAGAAAACCGTTCCGACGATGTTAGGTGCGACGGTGTAGAGATTAGTTTTGACTGTTGAGTAACCGAATCGAGCGACGATTTGAGGTAAGAAGTTACCGACTGAGGCAAGTGGGACACCTAGACCTAAGGCGAGTAAACCCCAGACGATGTATCTCCAATCTTCGACGAATGGTCGGAAAGCGTCTCTGAAGTCGACCTGGGGTTTTGGGTTGTCAGTGGGAGACTAGTGATGAATTGGAAGTGATTTTGATTTACCTTTTCTCCAATTTTGTCGGTACCATCACGTAACATTCTTGTTCTTGAGAGTTCTTTCTCTTCGGGAGTGAAGAACCAACAAGTAGCTGGACTTCTTGGTAGGAACTAAACCTAACGTTAGACACACGACCTTATAGTACATGATTCAGAACACTTACCCAGAAAGCGAAAGCTGCAAACAAAACCGTACCAGCACCTTCGATAAGCTATTAAAATATCAGTTTGAGTCTTGATAAATTAGTTAGGCAACTTACGAAAAGATATTGCCATCCCTTGAGTTTGGTGTCGTTGATTTGGAAAATACCAAAGGCGAGCAAACCTGAATTACTCGATGTCAGTAGAGAAAGTTATGGGCAGTCTTTTCGTCTTACCTGAGAAAGCTCCAGAGATAGCACTGGCAGCGTAGAATACACCAACACGTCTAGCCAATTCACCACGAGTATAGAATTGACTCAAGTAGAAGACGACTGTGGGGGGTTAGTAAAAGTCACTGAAAGGGGACATGGGTGACATACCACTTGGTAACCTAAATTCAATGTCAGTCTAATCCAACTGCAATAACATTTCATGACCTACATTGGGGATTCGAACACACCTAACAAGAATCTTAGAGCGAAAAGACCACCGAAATTGGTAACAGCCGCAGAGAAGAGTGAACAAGAACCGAAACCAAGCATCATGAGAGGGATGACTCTAGCTGCACTATATCTTTTAGCCACTAGATTTTTCAATCGATTAGTGAATAGTCGTACACGAGTAGGATTATATCTCACAAATAGAAAGTGGTGTACCACAAAGACAAAGGGGAACGTAGAAGATTGTAACCATCAGATCTAATTTTCATGTCAGTATGGAGATCAGAGTTTGAGTTGGTTTGCTACGTACAATATTGATTTCCAACTAATCCAATATCAGTCGCCATACCGTCTGTTTGAGCATTCGACAAATTTCCCCTAAATTGTTATCAGTTTGATTTCATGATTTGAGACAAAAGCGAAGTGACTAACTTGTCAAGTGAATTGAACAGATAAACGGTAGCTAAAACAGGTAAAAGACGGAAATCCATTTTTCTTCTCATTCTGAATAGAATATATTAGTAAGAAGGTTTCTAAACTCGTAAGCATCCAATTACTCACCTCTGTTCAGCATCTGGATCAATATAAGTTTCAACAGGTACAGTATGAAATTCAGATTCAATTTTTTCAGTTGAAGTCTGATCAACGTCAAGGGTACTCGTATCCTTCGAGTCCATAATGGTTGGATGTACTTCAGTCATTGTTTAAGAGATGATGAATTAATTCAAGTCGTGTGATGAGGGGGATGTTCTCTTAAGTGAAAACCCATTGATCATCCTTATATATCTTAAAAATAACGATTACAAGGGATACAGTATCTTCAATGACACATTATCATCCCCACCTTGTAATTATGAAGTCGTAGATGAGTGGGGGGAATAGTTTTTTACCATACAATTTTAGAAGATTGTCTTATCACAAGATCCTCGGTTATTCCCCACTCACTTTTACCTTCAAATTCAACCGTTAATCACCACGGGCTAGATCTACGGTTTACTTAACCTTAAAGATAATAAGGATATGACGTCCCTTTCTGCCACTGATACCGCTTAACCAAAGGTCAACTTTCCATGTCGATAAGAATGATCGTCTTTTTCTGACGACCGAACTGAGTGGGTGGGAGTGGACGGATAGTAGAGTGGGACAATTGCAGTTTGTTCAAGAGGTCTTGGTGGAGAAACAGGGATGTTTTATCTGAAATAACTGTGGTAACAACGACAGGACCCTGAGCTGTTCTCCGAGACGTTTATCAATGTCTCGACAACTTTGACGTTGAATTTCATGCCGACTGCAAAATACGGTACCTCTTATCTTCTCGTTATCCAGAATGAAACGAGTGATCCGAATTATCCCTCCCGTATTTCCTTGACCGAACATTTGGTTGGTCTTTGCTGATACGGAAACATCCATGCCATTTGAAGGATGATAACATGAAATTCAATAGACCTCAAACAAACGGTCAAAAAATACATTTATTTCATAGAGATTACAAAGGTGATACTATCGATACAAGTAATTGGGAATCTCTAATGAACAACTGCGATTGTCTCATGAAGGTTCTTGGTTTCAATATAAGCAGTGCACATTGCAACAATCATTGAAATGTCAATACCAGGTGCGATATCAAGTGCGAACTTGAAAAGTCAGTGGAAATGTCTCGATACATCAGGATACAACTTACAGTCTCATGACTCAGAAAGCTCCCACTATCTTTATTTAATCTAGCAATCACTTTGCCATCTATCTTGAGTTCAGCTTTGTTACCTGAACTATTGTTTTCGAAGAGTATGTTTACGTCCTGTTGAGATTGGACGTCTTTGAATGTAACATCCATTCCAACCATTTTCACTAAGTCATATCATCAGCTACAGTACTGATATTATAACGACTTACGATTCCAACGTTGATGAACACTGAATACCTCTTTACCATCTTTATCCTCAGCGATATAATATTTCTTCTTGGAGAATTTATTTTTCAGGTCGTATAACAAATTGCCCTCAAGATCAGTGATAGAATGGTGTTTCGCATAACTTCTCCCATCACAGTTGAAAATACGGTTTCCATTGGTATCTGGAATAGTGAACACTTCCTAAACGTCTTTGTTGGTCCAATATTTCAAAAATATAAAGTTTCTACCTACCTTAGACCAAGTTGTCATGTTATGATTGATGAGGAGAGTAATCGGTTCATTCTTGATATAAGATTGATGGATGCCAAGGGGGGGTGAGACAGGCTCTAAAGGCTCTGGAGGAATTTCTTCATATGGTTTAGATTTACTGAAAAG
This sequence comes from Phaeotremella fagi, assembly GCA_001599715.1. NCBI lineage: Eukaryota > Fungi > Basidiomycota > Tremellomycetes > Tremellales > Phaeotremellaceae > Phaeotremella > Phaeotremella fagi. The sequence goes on along the minus strand of BCHU01000002.1, from coordinate 2,241,902 downwards.
ACCCATTGTTGATGGTTGAAGAACGAGGAGGGGGGTGGTTGGATGTGGAGCTCTTTATACCTAGAAGGAGTCGGATCCGGTGCTCGCCAAGAAGAACGGGGCAGTGCTTCACTACGTCACGTCGTTACATCTACAAATAGATTACTGCATTCAAAAGGAGGTTTTGGTATCACAGCATCGACATCTCATTGAACACAAGGCTATAGCTATTCCTTCATACACTTCGTTCTTCTCATCTCCATGTTAATAAAGTACACAATGTACTTGTACTGTATCGGGATTATGCAGGACCCCCAGGGTTACTTAACCTTTCCGCCGTAATTTACCAACGGCATAACCCACCCCCCACCCCACCCCCTCCACTTTGAGGATGATAATGATACTGGATCCATGGCCTACTATCTATCAGTCTACCCCACCATATCCAGACTAGTCGTAGCCATATCCAAAGCAGGATCCAAGTGAAATAAATTCATACGATGAAAAGTAAAATCTCTCCTTAACAATTTATCATTACCATCACCATTACCGTTAAAAATTCACATCCACAATGACATTCACTTTACCAGCTCAAGATTTACTTTTCCTTTCACCCACTATCGTAACGGGTGAAGAAGATCAACAACCTTTCGTTGCTGATGTTTTGATTTCTAATGGAATCATCACCAAGATTCAAGAGAATCTAGATGTGTCTGTACCATCACATGTGCGACGTATTGAAGCCAAAGGTCATTTCCTATCGCCTGGTTTCATCGACATGCACGCTCATTCTGATTTGTATCTTTTGACTCATCCTGATCATGAGCCTAAAATCTCACAGGGTTGTACGGTGAGTCCACAAACCAATGTTTTGGATCTAAGCTAATGAAAAAACAGACCGAAGTCGTTGGTCAAGATGGTATCTCTTATGCTCCAACAAGATCTATCGAACAACTACGCGCTATCCGTGATCAAATCGCTGGTTGGAACGGTAACCCCTCAGACGAAGAATGTCAAACGACTTTAAAAGGTATCGGGATGTTTGAATGGGAGACTATAGGTGGTTATCTAGATTGCTTAGATCGAAACGGTACGGCTACGAACGTTGCTATGCTCTGTCCACAGGTAGGTCATATGAAATGACTGTTACTGATCTGCAGGGAAATCTTCGTTTACTCGCTGTTGGTCCTTATGATTCAGTAGCCACACCAGATGAGATTCAGGATCAAGTAAAAATCTTGAGAGAGTGCATGTCACAAGGTGCGGTTGGGATGTCTAGGTGAGTGCTGAGAAAGAAATCAATTGACGTCTAGTGGTCTCACATACACTCCTGGAATGTACGCTTCAACATCAGAACTTGCTGTACTTTGCAAAACGTTATCAGAAGAATTCCCTGGAGCATACTACGCCCCACATCATCGATCGTACGGACATAAAGCTTTAGATTCGTATGGTGAAATGTTAGATTTAGGGCGTTCAACTGGATGTCCAATTCGTAGGTTATCATTATGAGCTTGTACTGACAATTAGATCTCACTCACGCAACAATGAACTTTAGCGAGAATAAAGGGAAAGCTCCAGATCTCATCAACATGATCGACCAAGCTATTTCAGAAGGTGTTCAAGTTACACTCGACACCTATCCTTATTTACCTGGTTGTACTACTCTGGCTTCACTTCTACCATCATGGGCAAGTTCAGGTGGTCCAGAAGAAACACTCCGTCGACTTGATGATGAAACTTTAAGAGAGAAAATGAGAATCGCAGTTGAGATCACAGGTTGTGATGGTGGTCATGGAATTCCAACCAACTGGGAGGAAATCCAGGTAAGTCATCATGAACTGAATTCGTCCTGACGTTTAGGTTGGATCAACTACTCATCCAGATTTATCAACTTATTCCGGTAAACGAATTTCAGAGATTGCTCAATCGTTAGCCGTTGCGCCTATTGAAGTTTTTTTCAATATCCTCGTCAAAGACAGATTGGCAACTAGTTGTATAATGCATATGGGGAACGAAGAGAATGTTCAATTGATCATGAAACATGCGACCCATACTTCCGGAAGTGACGGTATTCTACATGGTAAAATGACTCATCCAAGGGCATACGGAACTTTCCCAAGGTTTTTAGGTAAGCCATCAGATGTGAATCAGGATCCCAACATCTAACAAAACCACCAGGACATTACGCTCGTGATCTAAAACTCGAAACTATTGCAAATATGATCGCCCACCTCACCTCCCGTCCAGCAAAACGATTAAACATGTATCCCCAAAGAGGTTGTGTAGCTGTTGGATCAGCAGCTGATTTAGTCCTCTTTGATCCTGAAACTATCAAAGATATGGCTACATACGAGAAACCGAAATTACCTTCTAGAGGTATTCGATTCGTTTTGGTTAACGGTGTTATCGCTCTTGATGAGGGTGTTATGACTAGACAGAGAGCTGGTAGATCTTTGAGAAGAAGGAAGGATGGTAGAGTTACAGCTTGTGGTTTGTAGAGATTGTACATTTAGGTTTGGACAGTAGGAGTGCATGTATTTTTTGGTCGTGAAGTTGCTGCAGAAGCTGGAATTGGACTTGGTTCTAGAACTCTGTTGAATTTTGCACGACGAGTCTGCATGTCTATGTAGCTTCATCGTCATTCGTGTCCACCCTCCAGCCAATGACGCTCCAGATGAATACACCCACCTTCGTTTAAGCTGTATCTCCCACCCACCCTGCCACCCCCACCCAACCCGGTTACTTCATTTTCTTACTTTCTTTATCTTCGGCTTACAACCAGATAATCGGCTTACTTTATACGGTAAAATAATCAAATGTAGACGAGGGCGCAACATTACAGCGGCAGTCAAATCAATAAAAGTTGAATCTGAACAACAAGTGGACGTAGTTGATTTACGAATAAAAGGACCAAAACTACAAAACCAGATTTTGAAGATTCTGTCTCAGCGCACTCATCCAAAATGACAACCGTATCAACATTCACTCCCCTTTCTTTACTATCCCTACCGTCCAAACAAGCTCTTCAAGATGAATTCGTCGGTAAAAAATTGAATCAACTTCGTACACCAGCTTGTATCATTGATATCAAGAAATTCAAAGATAATTGTGAGAGAGTTACTTCAGAGACTGAAAAGAGAGGTATGAAATTTAGGGCACATGTGAAAAGTAAGTCATTCCTTGTCCTGAGTTGTAGTCGGTTTTATTGATTGATTCATTAGCACATAAAACCATTGAGGGTACTAGGATTCAAGTCAAGGCTTCTAATGGAGTCAAGGCTTTGATCTGTTCAACCATGCCAGAAGTTTGGCAAATCGTTGAATCAGAGTTAATTCAACAAGGTCTGGTTGATGATGTAAGTGGATTATGTCGTTGTTATCGTAGGAAGCTAACCCTCGATAGATTCTCTACAGTTTACCAATCTCAGCAGATAAGATTGAAGATCTGAACGATTGTCAATCAAAAATTGGAAGTAAAGCTAGTATCAGACTTATGTTGGATAACGCTGGTCAAGTTGGGTTATTGGAAGATTTCAATCAGAGAGTTGGGAGATCTTCACCTTGGTCTGTTTTCATTAAGGTTGATGGTGGTGGAAGGTGAGTCGTTATTACTGAATAGAACGTAACTTCGTTGGCTAAGTCAAATAGACGAGCTGGTTTACCACCGACATCTCAAGAAATGAAGGATCTGTTGAACGCTGCAATCCCAAGTACAGCTGTTGAAATTTTTGGATTCTACTCTCGTAAGTAAAGTGTCAGCTACGAAACGTATACCTACTGATACGTGATCCAGATTTCGGTCAATCATACGCATCCAAAACCCTCTCGACAGCCTCCGATTTCTTCAAAGGTGAAATTGATTGTGTGAATTCAGCAGCAACACTTGCTAGATCACTTGGTGCAACTGGATCATGGATTTTGAGTGTTGGTGCAACACCGACTGCACATGCTGCTACCCAAGAAACCATCAAGCAATTTGAGGGTTTACAAGGGGAATTGGAATTGTAAGTCAAGCTTCGAACGAAAGTAACTCCAAAACTGATTCCACTAGACACGCTGGTTGTTACTGTTTATGCGATTTACAACAACTCTCCACGTCACTCATCAAACATTCCGACGTAGCTATGTCAGTTCTCGCGACGGTAGTTTCAATCTATCCCCATAGAAACGAAGCGATGTGCGATGCAGGAGCTCTGGCCGTCTCAAAAGATGTAGGACCATTACCAGGTTTCGGTCACGTCATCACTCCAGAAGCGGATTCATGGGATTTGGGTAGAATCTCACAAGAACATGGAACCCTTGTTCATCGACCCACGGAATCATTCGTGAGATTGGGTCAAGAACAGAAAGAGATTCAGAAGTTGGAATTGGGTCAGAAGATTCAGATCGTCCCTCAACATGCTTGTTTGGTTTGTGCTTGTTATAATTGGTTCTATATCGTTGAAGATGGTGGCGATACTGTTGTTGATGTCTGGGTCCCAGGGAAGGGATGGTAGATAGGATGTTACTGTACTAGTACTTCGATGCATTTTTGTTACGGTCTTTGATCATCGTCAAGAGCAGCGTGATTGCATCCACAGATCACTGTGGAGTCTACGATCAATGTCATACTTTTTGGAGTACACCAGTCCCAAACAAGGTCAAAGTAAATTTACACGATGGTATAAACCATGAAACTGATCTCAGAAAAAAATGAATTGATTGTACATAGTACAAATCCCCAAGAAGCCCAAACCCAAACCTGACCGAACCCCACCATTAAACCCTCTTACCAGGCCCACCACCAATAAGTCTCCACAACAGTTCACTCGATTCACCCTCAATCTCACCCCCAACATCTCTACTATTAGGTAACCCACATTTCCCCAATCGGTCAGCAGCGGTAGCGATCAAATCAGCGATCCCGACATCGAAAACATCAGCTTTTGAGGATTGAAGAATCCTGTTCAAGACCAGATTCGATTTTTCGTATCGATCACCAAGGTTTGTTGATGGTATCAATCGATCCCCTTTCTCTCCTGCCCATGAATACGCCCAGCAGACGAGCTAAGACATGTATCTGTTTAGTGTTTTTCGAACTGGTTGGGGAGAAGACATACAGTTGTAAGATATATCGCCCAACTTGAATAGATTCCCCATTCGCCATCAAGAGTTTCCCGAAGATATCGCGCAGATTGCCAGAAACACGTCCAGGCGTCTTCTGTTTTGGCCCATAATCTCAAACGACGTTTTGCATCGGCGTATTGACGTGGTCCAACTAAAAGTCATCAGATAGTTCAAATTCTATAACTCACTAGAAGCTCCACAGATAATAGTTGCTCCTGCTGCGACTTGCAACATAGGTCTGGGGGTCAGTAATGATCATTCAAATACACCTACATATCACTGAGGATAGCGATGATGGATATCGCGAATGTATCCCTCATCGATCGAGTTTCATGTGTTGCACCAACAGACGCAACTCCAGCTTCGTAGGAAGCTCTTAAGTTGACCACAGCTACGTTCTCAGCAATGAAACCAAGAAAAGTAACCTACCTTTCAATACAATAGGTCGCCAATGTTTAGCACCATCCCTAAACCGAATCCCCATTCCACCTCTCGTTCTACAATCCCAAGCAATAGCCGATAAACCAGTAAGTACAAGTTCAGTACTAAGCGAATTATCCAAATCAACAGTAAAAGGTAAAAGCTGTTCAGTAGCTAAAGCAGAGAGCAAAGCTGACGAATAACCATCAGAAACCACATGAACTTGAAATTCAGGATGTAAACCTGGTAAATAACCAGCACGAGATTTTTTATTGGAGGGAACAGGTGATGGATGTTGAGATTGGAGGATACTAACTCTCCACCATTCCGTTGCAGACATAGCCTCCCATTGTGATTTTGGACAGGGTAGATTTAGGTTATGAGCGAAAATTGATAGTTGACGTGAGGGATGTTGATTCCAGAAAGATGATAATTGGGTGTCAATCATGAGAATACAATACGCTGCACGTCGACGTTCTATTCCTGTCAATAACTGTTTCAGAATCGAATCTTACCTTCATCTTTTGCCCAAGCGTTCCAAGCGACTTCTTCAATTGTATCAGTGTTCGTTTTCCCAGCTACTCCAATTCCCTTCTTTCGACTATGAGCGGACATGATCGGCCACATGCATTGGGCGACAAACAGTGATTCAGTAGTTCCAAACCATACATCGTGAACATGACAAAGCGCGAAAGTTTGAAGTGTCGAAATCGCCATGTCGAGTCCACATTCTTGTACCAAAGTTCCACGGATTTTCGAAACAAGTCGACGTAAACCTGTACGACCACTTTGTGGATGGATCACATTCGAATTTGGTGATAAATGGATTGAACCGACTATGGCCATCATGATAACTAATTCCACTGGTGCCGTGTCGATATCGAATGTACCTCGATGAACAAAAGGATATACAGGTGCAATTGATTTCCAGTATTCCTTTAAAGATTCCGACAAGAAGTTGAGCGAGAAATCGAGCTCCTGTAGAATTGATTCATCAGCATATATCCACGACCAAAATGTAAAAGACTGACATTATACACCATCTGTAATTTCGCTAATAAACCTAGACTAACGGCAACATCATTCTCTTGATTCCCGACCTGACGCATGATATCTGTAGCAGGTAAATCCCAAGGCATTTCGAATACTGGATCGGTGAATTGGAAAGTGTTTGATTCTTGGAAAAGAGGTTCCCATTGTTCAGGTTGCCAAAAATCGAAACCCCATTCAGAATTATCTGGAAATGTGAAATTGTTCAATTGGTTGATATTCCCGTTGTTGTTGTTATTGTTGTTGTTCATAGTGTTGTTATTATTACTTTGATTGCTATCATTCCCGTTGTTATTGATCATAGGAACCATAGTAGATAAATTCCCAAAACCCGTTGAATCAATTATGAAATCCGAATTCGAATTCGGTATGGAGAAATCTGATATCGATCGCATAGGTAGAACAGGTGGATCCGGTATAGGCAGATGATCAACCATAGACTCTGAAGTCGTTATTGAATTCATTAAGATCGTTTGACCCTCTGTATCACTTCTACGTCGTTTGTTGGAGACGGCATCATCGCTAGAACAGATTTGACGCTTTTCATGTCGTTGTAAGAGATCCGCCCTTTGGAACGACCGACTGCAGATTGAACAATGAAATTGAGGTGAGGTGTCTAAGAGGATACAGACTTCAGTAACGGATTGTCATTTGATATAGATTAACAAATACATACGATTAACAGCATGTCTCAATAAATGATCCTGTAGAAGTCAGTATTACGAGAGCCATAAACAAACAAGATCTCACTCTTCTGGTGAATGATTTCCCACAATTCGGTTCCTCACAGATAAGCATTTTACTTGAACCAGCCTCAGCATTTGATTTCATCGTGTTACACTATGTTTGAAGAAGATGAAAATGAAGACAGAAAGATGAAAATAACAACAATAAAGATCTTATCGGATGGATGTAAAAGTGGTCGCATGCTAGATGTTGCTACCGGTGGTAACCGACTGTACTCAGTACAGTAAATGAAGTACATCCAAACATTTGTATTGGTCTAATCTACATCTCAACACATTCTCTGCACGTCTCCTATAAAGCTATAGGCATGTATAACATCGTCACACCAAGATCGTACCGTAAAAAGTCGTAAATTTCGTAAATTGGAATTCTCCCAGCGTGCTAAAGTCCCATTTGCCCTTCACCCTATCACCTATCCTATCCCCTTCTCCCTCCTACCCCCGTTGAACCTCATCAACATGTCTACTAGCAGGTCTAGCACCTTTCCCCGAAACCCCCAATCCACCTGTACTACCCAACCCTTGAATCCCCAAACCCAATCCACCTCCAGTGCCAACATGTTCTCTAGATCTAAATTCGTGCGAGGTATAAACCTTCCCAGCCCATGTTGAAGCTTGATTACCCGAATCAGGCGTGGTGAGTGGTAAAGAAGATTCAATGCTGAATAGCGGTTTCGTTGATCTTTTCAGGGATCCTAGTAAATTCGGTGCGATTATTGAAAGGAGGTTCTCTGGGGTTATTTGGTGTTTGAGATTGGATTCTTGGAGGGTATTGATGGATGAAAGGAATCTTGTTAGAGATCTTCCTTTGATCGTATCTGGATAAGATTTATCGTCGGTTATTATTGACAATGGAGTGAAGAAGGTTCGAACGGGATCATCCTTCCCTACCAATTCCAAGAATGGTGAAGCGAGTTGTTGAGCGGTTTCATAACAAGATTTCCCACGGACTACGTATGTCGAAACCAATCCCAAAGATTCCAAAACGACTCCTGGACAACTAGAGAGATAATCTAGTGAAGGCGGTTTCGAACCCTGCATCATTGATTTTACCGCTAGTGTAGGGATCCTCCGAGCCAAATGAGAGATGACCTTTGGCGAGGGTGAAATATGCGGTATGATCTCCAGTATAATTTCTAAACTTCTTTCAGAATCTTTGTCATCGGTCTCGGAAAGATATTCAGCGATCTCAAGCAACTTCGATAGATTGCTTTGAGTCCCGTTGATAGGTATATCCAACAATTCCTTCGAGGATTGGGTGATATTTTCCAAAAGTACCAAAAGAGATGCTAATCCCAGATCTAGCCTTCTCCATGCCTCCCATCTCTTCTCGTCACCATCGAAAGAAATCAACGGGAAGAGAGGGTGTGTTACTGGGACATACGGTCGCAGTTCTTCTCGTAGAACATACTGGGGGTTTGAGAGGATGGCTGATCTAGTTGAACTGGTGTATTCAAGATAATCCGGGGAGAAGATGTAGACAAAAATGTTATGAGTAAAAAGGTCGGTCAAGAGAGAAGAATCATTGGCAATCATTAAATCCAAGCAGTGTAAAGCTTTTGACCGTAACGTGAAATCGCAAGAAGGGTTTTGGATGACAGCCAAGAGATTATCATATCCTCCAATCCAGGATGTAACCCAATTCAGATCTTGTCTTACCTCTGCAGAAGGGTCTGACTTCATCGTAGAGACAGTATCGGTGTATCCGTAGATTGACAAAGTGATGACCTTGATTGGAGCTCTAAGTATCATCAAACGAGTAGTGATCTAGCGCTATGGATTAACGACCATCAATGTAGAATCCAACAAACTCACCCCATCTGGCATATCAATAGGGAAATCCAAATCGTATCCAGCAGATCCAAAAGTTATCCTAGTCGATACCATAGCATTAACCGGATCACTCGGTGAGATATTGAAGAAAAGTTCCCCATCCCAAGAAGAGGGTGTCACACTAACAACGAAACCATCAGTTTGGCTAATCCACATTCAACTGAACTTACCCCAAGCCGTGAAAAGAATTTACACCCTCAGGAGTTATTCTTACAGAAGAGATCCTGACTGCAGAAGGAAATCTTATGGATAGGACATTTTGATCAGAGTTGGTGGGGTAGAGTGATGATGATGCTGTGTGATAGAGGAGTTGAGGGATGGGAGTAAGAGTCGGAGTCGGGGTGGTAGGTTGCTCGATTGAGTTGATCATTGGATGTCATATTTTTGGGATGGTGACATGAATGACTGCTTCGATAGAGAGATTAAGAATGAAGGTTGATCAAGAATGAAGAGGATTCGAGATGCATTCGAGGTGAGATGGAAATAAAGAAGAAGAAGACAATGTTTTTCTAAGTTGATTACGAAGATATCTCAAACGTTTATTCCACTTGCACTTGCACTTTCACTTTCACTTCCATCCTTCATCCACCATGTAGATCATTATCGCAACCCATGCATGCAGAACACGTCCTCGAATAACCAACCCTATCAATTGTATACACACGTACCAAATCTCAGATCCAATGCATTCCGATTCATTCAATGGAAGGAACGCTTTAAACACAGTTCAAAACTATCACCTTCACCGTCGCCTGGATATAAGAAACCCCCCTTGTAGTCATGGACAAGACCCATCGAAGGAACCAAGGAAGACATAATACCACTCCTTAATGAACGTTTCATCTCCATAATAATCGTGTAACTCATACTACTGCGATCGTTGACCTCGCGACCATAGGGGGTGTTGCTAACGACAAAGAAATCAAAGTCCTAATCTCGCCGCTGATTGAATTGTCTTTGTTTCCCATGAGATCTTTATCTGACTTCTCACACCGCTTTCTTTCTTTTGTTTAAAGTAATTCATTTCTCAACTTCTCACTGACAGAGCTGGACTCGTCGTTCTTCACATTCACTTGGGATCTCTTTCTCTAATAATCAAACTAGAAAAACAAAACGTTTGCAGGTCTAACATTTCTTCTGAAATTTCAATAATCTCCTTCACGACACTCAATCACACCACGAACCTCACGACTCAACCACCATGTCTCTCAAAGCAGAGTTAGAAACATGGGCAGCAGCTCTTAAAGCCTACGATTCAGAAGATTTCCCATTGGCTATGGATGAGTTCAACAAGATTGCGGATTCATCAAAGATCCACTGGAACATCGGTATCATCTTAGCAACACTTGGTGATCACGAACAAGCTATCGAAAGTTTTTATACTGCTGTTGGGTTAGATCAGTATTTCACTGTTGCTTATCAACAAGCTGGTGTCAGTAACTTTGTACGTGAATCTTGAATTTACTTATCTAGACTCATAAAGCTAATGATTCACCCAGATGCTTGGTAGATATGAAGCTGCCCATAAAGATTTCGAGGACGCTCTGTTATATATGAGAGGTAATCAAACGATGTAAGTAAAGCTATGTGAGACTACGAATCTGACTCTCCCTAGTAATTACGAACAACTTGGACTTGATTTCAGACTCTATTCTGCAGAAGTCCTTTTCAACGTAGGATTGGCCAAGATCTATACAGGTCAAGTAGAATCTGGTTTACAAGATTTACGTCAGGCTCAGCAGGAAAAGACGATTCCTGATCATTCGGTCATTGATGATGCTATCAGAGATCAAGGTAGGGATTACAATGTGTTTTCAGTTCCGGTCAGTAATGTTTTGTCACAAGATGATTATATGCTGAAGTATTACCAGGTTGGTGTTTTGTTTAAACCTTCAGCGAACAAGTTGAAGAACTTGGCCACCAGAGACTACATGGGTAAAGCTGTGAGTTTGTTGTCGAAGCGGTAGTTTCAAGAGCTAAGATTTTCTACAGATTCTCGTAGCTGCCGCAGACGCCAGTGACGCTTATACAACATTCACTGGTATCACTCGACTGCAAAGAGGACAAACACCTACAGGTGCACCGTTAGATTCCAATCATCCCCTCTCCCGATCAGCATCAGTCAGTGCGATAGACACAAACTTCCCCTTCTCCCGATCAGCGTCCGTCAGTGCCATCGACACAAACGTCGATAAACCTTTACCAATCCAACAACGTATGGTCCGCAGTGCTACTGTCTCGTCATCAGCCCGTCCCACAGCTGAAGTCCTCAATCGACCAAGACCACCAACGAGAGCACTGACGATAACCCGACCAAATCCTCAAACAGGTCGTAACCCGTCTTCAACCACACTCACCAGATCGCGACAAAACTCTTTACCCCAACTACCAGAATCTGAACCTCTCACTTTAGATTCCGGAAAATCCTCACCCTCACCTGACCAGCAACTCCGAACACCTCCTGGAAGCGATCGAATAAAATCATTAGCCCCCATAGAGTTATATGATGATTACTACAAATCAGCTGGGGCTTTTGATGACGATCTCCCACCTGATCTACCGCCTATTGGTGGGAAGAAGATTGAAATGTGGGCGACGAAGACTACCAATGCCCCACCGCCACCACCTAGTTATATGACTCGACAGCTTTCGATGACTGCCAAGAACGGTAGGGGATTGAGTAGGAAGACGAGTTTCGGATCAAGGGTTGGTGCTGGGAATGGATTGAGTCGATCTGCATCTAGAGTGGGGAGTTTCATGGAATCTTCTAGATACGATGATGAATCCGATGCAGGAAGTTTCATGGATATGACCAAAGTTAGAATCAAGGTGGGTGAATTCAAGTTAATATTCAAAACAACGAAAAGTCTGACATCCATTGTCTAGGTACACGTTAATCAAATCACCAGAGGTATGGCTATAATGCCCGAACAGCAATATGAAGATTTCGTTTCTGCGCTCAGAGACAAATTCCCAGAATTGGGTGTATCATTGAACGTCAAATTTAAAGATGAAGATGGGGACACGTTGTCCATGCAGGACGAAGGTGATTTCGAAGCTGCTATCGATGTTGCCAGGTGGGTTCGGTTTATACAGTTTACGTTGGATCGTTGCTGATACTCGATTCCAGGGTCATGGCTAACGGGCGAGCTGAAGGGAGATTGGAAGTTTGGGTTGATTGATCCCATCTTCGTTGATGTATTTTTGTGTATACTTCTTTTTCACTCTAGGTCCATTATTGTCATGACGATACGACTACTCTCTTGATTACGATCTATGTTGTACACAACCTCTTTTTGACTTTATTGATCTCACCTTTCAATTGTAACGATACCGATTTTAGATGCAAATTTTCATGTTTTATATATTGAATCCATTCAAGATATTATACAAAGATAGAGCGTCTACATCTACAAACTCTATATACTACAACTGGAGTGAAAACTAAACACTGTAAGAACCACACCGATCAAACCTCATATCCCATAGCCCGTTTACCTCCATGACTAGAGATCAAACCCTTATGTCCAACTCCCTCCAGAATAACAGTCTCCCCAGAATATTGAGCAGCGGGTGGTGGTAAACCACCTTCAAAAGATTTTCTCTGTTGATGAATCAAGTCGAGTGAACGGAGAGATGGTGAAAGTGGATTAACCGGTAGATAGATCTGTGGTTGAGGACCAGAAGAACGTGATTCTAAAGAGGAATGACGATAGATGATATCACCTGGACGGAGGACTGGTAAAACCTGTTCCGTGAGATGTGGTAAATCTTTATTCAATTCTTCGAGATTGAGAAGATCAACCTCATTTGCAGATTTAGCGTTCAACGTCCAATTGGAAGTCGAGAGATAATCTTGGGAATTGTAGAACGAGATTCTTGAGTTTATGGGTTGGAACAACGGACGTAGAGATTTGTAGGTGATGGAATGGATGGAAGATGGGATGGTGGTTGCGGTGGATGAAATCGATTCGTTGGGGGTGAGACAAAGATGAGCTGATAGTGGGGATTGATCGTTGACTTCCCATGTTGATGAGATATCTTGATTGAAGTTTTTACGACTGCTGATCCCCTCTTGTATACCTTCAGCTTGGATGAAACATTCCGTCATGTCTCCTTGTAAAGCAGAGACTAATTGTTCGTTAGAAGCGATGAGTGACGGATGAGCTCTGGCTTCGAGAAGTGATTGATTCCAATAAACAGCTAGTGGGTTAGCGTGTTTCTCGAGTTATGGACATACCAGAATCTCTTTGTGCCATGTTTTCAATAACGTCTCTCGCCCATTCAACAGCTTGACTATCAGGAATGACATCTCGTACAATCAATACACCCTGTTGTTTAATCGCTTCAAGGATGGTCGAACTAGATAATTGACTAGCCAAAGAATGAGAAGGGATTTCTGGAATTTGAACCTAAATTTTCATGTCAATCATTGATCCTAACAAGAGAGAGACGGGACATACAGCAGATTCCTGAACTTTTCTCAAACCTTCCAAAGCTGATTCCCAAGCTGCTACAACCCTCTCAACACCGTTGGAACTGTTCAACAAATCTTTAACCCAGACATTCCAAGAATCAACTGAAGATGATGCGATGAATGGAGAAGTTTCGTTAGGAAGCAGTGAGAATTTATAAGTTGGATTCAAACGATTCCTGTTAGTTCTGGTGTTGTTGGTATTGATGACATGTTGATAAGGCGGTTGAAGTTTTGTGGCGGTGACATTTGAACTTCTGAATGAGTAGGGTGGGATTAAAGATGTAGGTGTTGATTTACCGTTAGAGATTGATGCTAGAGAAGTTAAGAGTCTTCTTCGAGGGATCATGGTGGATAAGTGACTGGTTACTGGTCTATAGAAAGAAGAAATGATAGATACAATGCAATGAAATGCTTCGTTTTAAGAGAAAGAATTACAAACTGACTGCACAAAGAATCCTTTTTTGATGAATAAGAAGTTAAACTGAAAGGTTCTCAACTTCTGCCCACTCTATAAAGCGTAGCTCACTCCTTCACTTTGCTTCTTCTCTCCTCAATTTTCAATAATGAGTAATATTATTTGTAAAAACGCCATATAAATATTCCGGCATGCTCGGTCGGTCGGGTCTTCGGAATGGGTGAGTTTTGGGTGAGTGGTGAGTGAGGTGAGTGAGCTCAAAGAGCTCTGTGGCTGAGGATACTGTATATCCTGTACGTGTATACGGATAATTATCGCTTAAGCTTAACAGGCTCACGGTGTATGCATCGCCGGCTCAAAATCCAGTACAAAGAAAGGATATATTACACTATGAAGCATTATCCACCACCTAATAAACGTATCTGAATTCAGGATGAGCAGCACCAAGTTGACCAACGTCACTTCTCTGTAATCTGTCATCACGTTTACCTTCCTCTCTAAGTCTGTTCTCACGACGTTGATAAAGGATCAACAAGGTTGTCACGACGACAACAGAAGTACCAGTGACCAAATTCATGATGTTACCAATTCTATAACCAGTAGCAGCGTCCGTGGAGATATATCTGAGATTTTGTTGTTAACACGATTACTCAAGTGGGTAGGAAAGTGAGCTTACCCCCAAACACCAGCGAAACCTCCGATATCACCTAGACCAGGGAGAGCGGCTGAGACGACAGCCTTGACGGTGTCTGGTGCACTGTTCGATAGAGCCCATCCAACCACGATGGAACCGTATGTGAAGCCAGAGATATAGTTGAGGAAGATGGCGGCGTATCTGTAAAGTGTTAACAGGTGTTCGAAATCAATTTCGAGGCTAGAATTTACCTTGCACTAGCTTGAGTCGACGAGGTTCCAACCCAGATTCCATACTGTTGATTTGTTAGTTAGGTTTATTGTGTTGTTATACCAACTTACACCTATAATGGAAAGAATCGCAGAACCGATGATAGCGATACCGTGATTTTTAGTTTTCATAGCCCAATAAGCAGTAGCCATAGAAACAACCACAGAGACACTAAACGATATCAATACCCATCCCAAACGATTCAATCGAAACAAGAACTCACATTGGAGGAGGTACACTAAGCAACTGAATCTGAATAGTAGTAGCGGCAGGATAATTAATCTTCAAGATAGAGGTAGTGAAGATACTCAAACCCTGAACGGTGATATTACTGCAGATGAAGATCCAAACACAACAGATAGTGTTGAAATTGACTATGCCGTTGAAGATCAAACTCCAAGATGCTGGTTCTCGATCGCTAGCACCGGGGGTATCAGCTAGCACTCTGGCTATGGCTAGAGTTCTTTCTTCTTCGGTGAGGTATTTGGTTTTAGAAGGGACTGCTGGGAAGAGGAAATAGATGATTGGGGCGAGGCCGATGGTGATTATTCCTTCACCTAGGAATAAGACTCTCCAACCTTTGACGGAACCTATCGCAGGGATGGAGAAGAAGCCACTAGAGCAGATTAGTTGGGATCTTTGATATCACCTTCGACTTACGTTCCGAGGAATCCACCAAAGGCTTGAGCCAAACCGGCACCAACCAGATAGAAAGAACAGATTCTAAAAGTGACTTCGGAACGACGATAGTATTGGGTGCAAATGTATGTCAAGCCAGGCAAGACTGACATCTCTGTGAAAGCTAAAAAACATCGGACCATGAAGAACTGGCCTCTGTCTGTAATGAAAGCAGTTCCAAGAGTTACGAGACCGAATCCGAAGACGCTGTGGAAGAGATGTAAGTGTTGCCCAAAGAAAAAAAAAAAACAAAAGGGAAAAAAGGGGCCACAAATTAAGTGACATACGTGAGAGGGATGATCCAAGTACCGAGTCGCTTAACAAGCAGAGCAGCAGGGATATCAAGTGTCATATAAACGACATACTAATCTCTATCAGTTACCTGTTGAAACAAGAAAGGAAGGAACCTACGTAAAGTGAAGTCCCGATGTTGAAATCGAAAGTGCCCAAACCTAGATCAGCAGGTAAACCGTTTGAAGCTGCGTTTCCTAGGTTGACTTTATCGAGGAAACCGAGGAGGTAGACGAAAGTGAATACTGGCATCAGATACCAATCTAATTTACGAACCTGGGGTGGGTTAGAGTAAGGTTACGGTCTGGTAGGTAAAAGTACCACTTACCAATCGTTTCTCAGCTTCTGGATCAATTTCATATTGAGTAACTTGATTTTCATATTCGTCTTTCTCGTTTTCCGGAAGGTTCACGTTCACGTTCACGTTCATTGTAAATTATATAATTTAGTCTGATCTCAGTCAAAGGTTTAGTTAAGAAAAAGAAAGGAAAAGAACCGGTTGAACGGTTCACAAGGTTACTCTTTATATCCAAACCACTTTCTTGGATCGCCACAATTCCATACCGTACCTATAGGGTAATAACTTCAAAGTAACCTTAAGATAACCTGACATTTGACTTTAGATACCAGGCATGAACCCAGAGGGAAGTTCAATCGGGGATTATCAACGGAACAGACTATCAAACACAGTGTTCCGCCCGAAAAACACTCATACACTGGTCAAGCATAACGTCAAATCGTTGTGTTCAAACCAAGGGACCCCGGTTGAATTGATTAATTAATTTGTCCGCCTAGAGATAACCTAATTCGAAGAGTTGTGATTCTATTGGACGAGTTGTTTTGTTGAAGGATCGTTATCCTGGTTGGGATATACAAGAGGAAGTATCGTTTCGTGCTGTTCAACAGTACCAACGTTGCCCTTTTCCCGTTTATGACCTAATTTCCGACTCGGAACTGTATTTCAACCTCACTGACCCGAGTCCCCTCATCACCAACCAAAGAAAAAATAAATAATCAAACACCTACAAGAAATGAACTCTGAACCAGAACCAACCCGTCTCCAACCCCCAAGACGAATCGTCACCACCCATCTCCCAATTCCAGAAGACAAAAAGGATGTGGAAGGTATTGAACCAGGTGTGAAAATCGTTTTCGACTCCACGTTGGAACAGATAGCTGAACCTGGATTCGGGGGTGGGGCACAACATTCGTTTGGATGGTTGATAGATTCTTTCCCTGCTTGTAATGATGAGTTGGAAGTCCAGGATCAGGCTTTGGAAGCTGAAAGGAGATTGAGGGAGGGTGGGGAGAGACCGGTCAGTACGGTTCTTATGTTTGGGATTTGGGGGTTTTGTACTGAGACTTGCTGGATGGTTTAGCCAATGCAGATTAGATATAATGAGTTGGGGCCTGGTGAAACTGTTCCTATGGTATGTGACATTCCAACTGTGTTTGACTGAAACGTCACTAAACGATAATATGCTACTGTACACAGCATCGAACAACCTCAACAGATTTCACAGTCTTCCTAACAGGCTCAGCAGAACTTCTCTCTCGTAAGTCACCTCCAAAGTATCCAAAGGCAACTCCAACGAGGCAGGAGTGGAGCTGACGTCAAGAAAACAGCGGCAAAAGCCTACAACCCCGCCTCCGAAACCCCAGAAATAATCCGAACCCCCTGTAACCCAGGTGACGTCTGCGTCCTAAGAGGAAGTCTACATGGATGGCATAATCCGGGGAAAGAGTGGGCTAGATGGGTTACTTGTGCGGTTTTGGCTTCGCCGCTTAGGATACAGGGCAGGGAGTTTGGGAAGGTTTTTTATGCGGATCAGGTTTAAGGATTCCAGGGAGTTTGTTTGATGGCTTGTATTTTTACTCTCAGACTTTTTAGGGGTTTAGATACAGATATTGACTTTTGCTTGCATTGTTCTCATCTTGGATTTAATACGTTGTCCAGCTCATACAGTCGGTATGTATCTACACTACGAATGGATGGAGACCAAAGACGGAGGATGATGAGAGTTTGGTATGTATTTTTAAGTAGAAACAAGTTGAAAGGTATTTGATGGGATTTACTATACTAAGCATGAGCGTTGTTTCGGAAACTCCTTTCATCCATGGCTCTGAAATTGACTCGTGCGAGATATCAGAGTTTACTTCAGCAAACGCTATCGATACGACATTGCTTAAAAAAGTCGGACAGCGCAACAACTGCGAATACTGCACGAAATATAATTAGAATACAGTATCATCGCTTCCATCAACATCTAAACTACAGTCACTCGCCCGATGTCCAGACCCAAATTGAATCAAAGGGCATGAATCGAAGCTATAACCAACTAACAAAGTCGGCTCGTTTCTTTGATACCGTACCATTAAGTTAATACCCAACTGCAAGAATAATACATTACCAACAAAACGCCACTAATTCTAGGAAGATACTTAAGTCGACAACTAGGTTATCGGGAAAGTATAAAGTTTAATTCGAACGAGCAGTAAGCGTTAGATCACTTGGACGTTGGTCACTGTAAGTACACTCATTTGAACGTATCATACTATACCGATTGTGAGACTCTGTAATCTTGGCAGAATTCTCGACTTTTACCGTCGATCGCAAGTTTCAAGACAATCCACTGGTAGTCACCTCGACAAAGTTATCCATGATCTAGATGCGTCTGTTGATTGTTTATTCAGTCCTCTTTTGTCTTTTGCATATAGCAACTAATTGAGGGTCGTTGTCAAGATGAATAAAAGTGTTTATTGATTTAATGGGATCGAATCTCGAATCTCATTCTCTCTTTTGACTTAGATAACTGTATGTGGATGGTCTCGACTTTGTTTGAAGTGAGATGTAGATGAGTGAGGTGACTAACTGGTGACTGTTGTTCGCTGCTGTTGTTTGCTGCCTCTCGCTGTTGCCCTTGTCTTCTGCCTCCTCTCCTCTGTCTAGTGAACAATACAATACATACACTGTACACCACTACCGATGCCCGAGTAAGCATCTTCACCCTACCACCCCAGTCCAGACCAACATCTACCTCAACGCCACCAACACACAGCTAGAAAAAGAACGCGTATCATCAACCAGCAAACTTCCATTTCCGGTAATAGCTTAAAGTGAATTAACTAACCTCTCAGGCGTGAGACCAGAGGAATAGTCTAGAATACAGGGTAATTGAGTAATGTTGATATGGTTCAAAGGCTGCTTTGGGTTATAATCGATTGATTAGATTTAGGTGTGAACCCTTAGACCCTGAGTGATTTTGGTTTTATAGGCGTAGGAAGAGAGGAAATGTTTAATAAATGAATACACAGATATTCAGGGTAAAGGATGTCTACGGTTGGTGTGCAGTTGACTGGCAGTGGTTGTAGCTCTGGGTCTACACTACTAACAGCATACAGAGAATACATACAATACAGTATACACATACACAATTACTAACTATACATCGTACACCACCACCACCACTTACTGCTACCAAATAACATCCATCCTTCTCATTCACATTCACATTCAACATAGCACATAGCAACAACCAACACCTATCCACAACAACCTACACCATCCCCAACAATCCATCTCAAACACCACCACATCGAACCCTCCAACCAGCCCCCGCCCCGCGTTTCGATTTCTTCATTTCTCATACCAATCAAATATCAAGGAGTGAAAAAAAAAGATAAAACACAACGAATAACAAAGGATATCTCAATCGTATCAATAAAAAAGGATAATCATACGCTCTCAACATAATTGATAGGACGATCAGTCATCACCAGCAAAATCCAGGCATAAGAGTCAAGTTGGTAAGTTGGGTGTCAGTCAAAACCTATCAAAGTCCTACCAGCCGCCTTATCACGTTTATACGGGTTATTGTTTCTCTCTGTTATTTTTCTTTTCATTTAACGTATCGATTTGTTCTATCTCTGTCTCACAGCCTTAGAGTCTAGTTCTGGTTCAAGTTCTAATCCTAGTAACGTTCGTGTTGGTCTTGGTTATTATTCATATCCTCGACATCGGCTTTTGGGTTTTCTATTTGATCGCTTTGTCAGCCAAAAGAAATTATTCTTTGGTTCGATGATTTGATCTGAATTCGTTCTTCATTCTTATCATCTATATCTACTCCTACCCCTCTTGTTATCCTTATCCTTGACATTCAAACACCCTCGCTAACTCCCATTAGTCATCCAACAGAGGCTCCACTCGATCGACACTTAATTTCTCACATTTACTTGGCAATCAGCTGGTAAACCAATAAATCCTCTTTTCCCTTTCGTCTTTCACCAACACCCTCCCTCCAACAGTCTCAACCACCATCACACTCTCAAAATGGGTGGTTGCATGTCATCACCGGCTGCTGAGCCCTCACGTCCCGCTCCACCACCTCAAACCAAACAAACCACCCAAACAACAAATCCAACTTCAGTAACCACAGCATCTACCAATCCCATATCCCCAACTCAACCTACACCCACATCACTACCTGCATCCAACGGTAATGCCAACCCATCAACGACACCCTCGACCATGAACGGATTGGGAGTCGATGGAGCGTCTGGAATCAACGCATCCACAGTCGGTAGTTCAGGTGCAAACGGTGCTTTGGCAATGGCAGCCGCACTGAATGGTCCTGAAGCCGTCGCTGCAGGTGAAAATAGAGGTTCAAAAGATAGAAGTAATTTGATCGATAGACAACTGGAAGATGATTCAAAGAAATTCAAAAAGGAGTGCAAGATCTTGTTGCTCGGTAAGTGGAATCTCATCTCAGAGCAAGTTTCTCGCCATCTCTAACACCCCACTAGGCTCTGGTGAATCTGGAAAATCAACTATTGTCAAACAAATGAAAATCATCCATCAAAACGGTTATTCCAAAGAAGAATTATTAAACTTTAGAATGATCGTTCATAAGAACTTGGTCGATTCCGCTCAGGCTCTTGTCATGGCTTGCAGAAAATTAGGTGTTGATCCAGAAGATCCAACGAACAGAGTGAGTACAAGAGTAGTGGTAGTATATTCTATACTAACCCACTTACAGGGATACGCCGATAGAATTCTAGAATACCGAATGGACACGGATTCATCAGCAGTCTGCTCTCAAGAGATGCTACGAGCGATCGAATCCGTTTGGCACGATCCAATAATCCCAGTCGTCATGGACAGATCATCAGAGTTCTACATGATGGACTCGGCGACATACTTCTTTTCAAACATTCGTAAAATCGGTGCAGCAGATTATGTTCCTGATGAAGCCGATGTTCTGAGAGCTAGAACTAAGACGACGGGTATCAGTGAAACTAGATTCAACATGGGTCAATTGAGTATACATATGTTCGATGTTGGTGGTCAGAGAAGTGAGAGAAAGAAATGGATTCATTGTAGGTGGCGATTCTATTGGGTTTGGATTAAAATCGACGCTAACACTTTGTAATTCTTATTAGGTTTCGAAGCTGTTACATCGATTATTTTCTGCGTAGCACTGAGTGAATATGATCAAGTTTTGTTAGAAGAGAACGGACAGGTTAGTTACAGATCCACTGGAACCAATTTGAATCGCCCTGACTAACACCCCACCAGAACCGAATGCAAGAATCCCTAGTCCTTTTCGAATCAGTCATCAACTCTAGATGGTTCTTACGAACATCTGTCATCCTTTTCCTAAACAAGATCGACGTGTTCAAACAGAAATTACCCAAAGTACCTCTAGTTCATTATTTCCCTGAATACACGGGTGGAGCAGATATCAACAAAGCTGCTAAATACATTCTATGGAGATTCACGCAAACCAATAGAGCTCGTTTGAGTGTTTATCCACATCTTACGCAAGCCACTGATACTTCTAATGTATGTCAAGAGCTTTTCTGCTTCAGGTGTTGTTTAATACTGATGATAAATTTAATTAGATCCGACTGGTGTTCGCTGCCGTTAAAGAAACCATCTTACAGAACGCTCTAAGAGATTCTGGTATTCTATAGATAACCTAGTCAACGACGGGAACTTGGACTCGGACTTGGACTTGGATATTTTTTCGGCTGGACTCTCTCTCTCTCCCCCTCACCCCCCTCTTTTCTCAGTTGCACCTCAATCTTTAACCCAGGAATGGTCAACAATCAATTTACGACATTACGTTTTTCTTCTCATTGGAATTATTTTCTGCTCGAATAAAATACCAAACAATCCATCCTTCATCGGCCAATCATTCTTTATTTGGAATACTGGGAGATTATTCTTCCCCAATTCCGATTTGATTGGCCTTAACCTCCAATGTAACTTTCAAAAAATGAATTTACCAATAATTCAAAATCTTTTAATTTAATTCTCAAATATTGATATACCACCAATACAAATCCTTTCCCCCCTTCTATCACCGTTCCTTCTAGTGTTTTGACTTATCGTTTTCCTAGCTTTCCTTTTAGTTTTTGTCTTTCTTTTTCTTATTTAATATTTGCTTGGTTTTTGGAGTGGTTGGGGTTGGACGGGAGAGAGGGCAGGGGGGAGGGGGTTGGTTGCAAACCGAATTTGATTAATTCTTTTTCTTCTTTATATTTCTGTACACGAACGATCATTGTCATTTATTCATTTATTCTATTTTGTGGTTTTTGCAGAAGACGGGCAGAATACCTTTGAGCAGTGCGATTTCCATTGACAACGAGTGAGCGAGTTAGCCAAGAAAGGAGTATCCACCGGGTATCGAAATGTGATTACTGCACGAGTACAAGTACATACCTCCCTTGTTCTGGTTGAGTGTTCATGTGAATAATTGGGAGTAGACACAAACAATGGAACGAATCGATTAACAAGATATCTAAATATCATCCAAAAAAAGGCAAATACAAGGCAAAAGCAAAAAAATGACAGAAACCCAATCCCTCCTCCAAACCCACCAAAAACCAATCGACCACGGCCACCAAGGTCTAAGTTCAACCCTCCACCCTTCAGGACGAATAGTGAATCTCACGAAAGGTAATAAAACCCATGGCCAGGTGGTCGTTTGTCCATGGGAACAATTCCCTGGTGAGAGGTATTGGGATATAGAGTTCGTTAGGAGGTATAGGGCGTTACCTTTGGTTAGTGAGGGATTTGGATTTGATTTGGGCGGTGGTGGGTGAGTGTTGGTTTCTTTGGGGGGGGGATTGATATTGACTCCTGGGTTAGGTCTGGGAGTTGGGGTTATGTTTCAGGATCTATTCCACGGTTGGAAGTCGATCATCTAACCCATAAGATCATCTCGACATATCTAGTTAAAGATGGTGAAAAACTTGTCCAAAATATCAAGATCACTCCTAAAACCGAATCAGCCTCTCCCCTCCCCCTGCAGCTCAAATGGAAAGGAGGGATAAGTATAAACCGAGCAGCTTATTCCCAACTCACACCCCAAGGAGATTTCTCTATCCCACCCTGCGAAAACGCTTTCAGCGTCTCGAAAGGGAGTTGGGTGGTATACAACAAACATCTCGGTGTTGGGACACGAATTTCGTTCTTCGTTGATGGAACGAAAGTTTGGTTGGAGGGTGAAGAGAAGGTTAGTGGGGGGGCTGTTAGTTTGGAACGGGGGTTTGAAATACAATTGGTTGGTGGGGGGGAGAGAGAATTGATTTCGGTTTATGAGATTTTCGAGGGTGAGGGTGGTTTGATGGATCTCCCTATACCGGAATTTTCTGGGATGTACAAAGAATCCTTGGAAGTTGGTTCTGGGATTTCGTTTGACAAACTGAAGAAACTGTTTGGTGGGGATCAGGGTGGTTCACGAAGTTCAGATCTTGCTTTTATCGTTCTCAGGAATTTATTTTATTTGATCGATTGTTGTTGTTTACCACTTACTTCTTTGGAGGGGGATAGTGTTTGTGTGATAACTGATCATCAGTGTTTACCACTTGGTTGGAATCGTGATAATTAGTGAGTCCACCTTGATTTGAATTGTTTCAACTAACCCACACCCAAACTAGTTGGCAACTCCGACTACTACATGAACTCTACCCCCATCTAGAGGGAATCACAGATTCACCTTCATCCCACTTGAAATGGTGTACTAAAATCCAAAAAATCCTGAAACTCCATTTGGTTTGGGTGTACAAAATCGCCAAAAGACCTGAAGGCTATTGGGCAAGATGTTTCCTGTCAAACGGTCAACCGAAAGATAAAGTCTTTCAATTAGATCAACAATGTTATCCTTTACTTGAGTTGGTTGATTATTTCGATCGATTCGATCTCAAACCTCATAATAGTGGGGATTGGGAATTGCTGATTGGATTCCTTCCTGTTGCCGATGAGATCTTATCTATCATCAGTCAACATCGTTGGAAACCTATCACCCCGGAACAAAATACTAGGCCTCGATTATGGTTATTCGAAACAGACGAAACACCAGCTGACGACTCTGTCGAACATCCCTATCATTTCAGTTCTCACGTCCTTCTCTGGCGAACGATCTCTAGACTCTTATGGTTAAACGAGAAACTCCCTTCTGACCTAAAATTCAAAACGAATTTGCAAGAATGGAAAGAAGGCGTGTACACCGATACAATCAATCAATTCACCACCACAAACCCAGAAACAAAGACCAGAATGTTCGCTTATCTAACCTCTACAACAGGTATTTACCAATTCTACCACGATGCAAACGATTTACCAACAATCTTCGCCCCCTCTTGGGGATTCTTTGAATTCCACGGGAAAGAGGATGAAGAAATTCGAAAAACATGGGAAAACACTATCAATTTCGCCTTCTCCCCAGCTAACTCACTTGCGATTTTCCCAGGACCCCTCGGTGGATTGGGTAGTGTTCACACCAAAGCTCCTTGGTCGTTAGGTGACGCTCAATGGTTATACTATCAGACTTATCCTTATAAACCAAAGGATAAGGATGAGATTGATAGGACATTAGATAAGATTGTTGGGACTGTTCAATGGGATGGTTTGTTTTGTGAAGCTTATGATGGGGGGGATGGGAGGGTCGTTAGTAAACATTGGTTCAGTTGGCCTGGGTGTTTGATCGGTGGGATTTTGTTGTCGAAGGCTGGGGATTTGTTTGGGTGAGGGTAGGGAGTTTTGAATGAATAGTAAGGGCTTTAGTCGGGTTGTACTTGTACAAGAGCGTTGTCCAGCAGCTCATGATACGAAGTGTACTTGTACATTGCTGTTCCTGGATCCAATCATTCCGTTTCATCTTGTTCTATTTTGTGTAGCAGATTTTCCCTCTTACACCTCAAATTATATATGACTCGAACTCTTAACTACTTGTTGCTACTACACAAGTATACAAGTTCTTTCACAAGTACGTAGAGTCGCAGAAAGAAAGTCGCCACAACCACTTCTTATCTCTTGACATCCCGATGAAATCGGAACAACGTTCTCTCCAACTTTTTGCAAAGTGAATAGCATCGAGAATTGGGAACATGTAGTATCAGATACAAATCAACTCTTCCCCGATTACAAAACTCAATCAAGGAAAATCCTGGTCCACATCCAACAATGTCCTCCCCTTCACCAAAGGCTTTAGTGAACGCCTTCCTATCAACTGTCACGAAAGATATCATCCCGTTAACTTCCAAAGGCGTTTCGTCAGGATGTAAAGTTTTTGGAGCTGCTATACTGCTAAAAAAGGATTTATCGTTGGTGATCGCTGCTACAAACCATGAAACAGCTTCCCCGTTATTGGTAAGTTTGTTTTCTGTTTCATTCATCTTTTGGCGGTGAGAAAGAGATATGGGGCATTTGACTGATTTGCAATAGCACGGGGAGATCAACTGTATCCAACAATTCTATGGGTTACCTTCCGAGACGAGACCTAATCCAAAAGATTGTATTTTCTTCGCAACCCATGAACCATGTTCACTATGTAAGTTGAACTCCATACTTGGTTTTCCTCCACACGACGTCAATTTCACGAACACGTTCACAGCCTGCTTTTTACTGACATTATTTCCAGGCTTATCAGGAATAACATGGGGTGGATTCGATAATCATTATTACCTGTTCACATATGAAGATACAAGAGACGCATTCTCCATTCCCTACGATATTCAAATTCTAGAGGATGTAAGTGTTGTCTATCGTCTCACTTCATACAGTGTTAACGAGCATGCACCAGGTCTACAAAGTAAAAGCCCAAGGGGAATCAAAAGAAGATTTCGAGAACAGACCGTTGTACAATAAAACCAATGCTTTCTGGACATCAAAATCGGTTTCTGATTTGGTCGAGGAGTTGGATGAGAATGATCAATTGGAGATGAAGGAGAAGGTTGAGCAGATCAAAAGAGTTTATGGAAGTTTGTCAGAGGTTTATCAAGCTTCCAAGGGAGATGCTGGGATCCCACTTGCTTAGATCACTTCAGGAGTGTTTTATTAGTCCGTCGTACAAGAGGACTCTGTATGATATTTATTGTATGGCAATATTCCGTACAATTGGGAAAGAAATTGCAGGATAGTATGATATTGAATCCACGCGATGGTCACTATGGGTAAATGTGGATAATTTGAGATTCCAGGTCTATGTTGAGAAGGCGATATTCACTTTATCCTTTCTCAACCTCTCGACAGCACATTCGCACAGTCTCTTGGATAAAGATGGAAAGTGCAAATATGGTATGTTGATCGATTCGCGTTAAGGATCGACTTGATCGGTGAATTGATAACGATAACAGAAAACAAAAGTAATTTGCCGACGGATGACGAATAAGATTTATATATTTCCATTGGACGATCTGATTCTCTTGGGCGTATCTCGAGTCGACAAAATGCCTTGCCTTCTACAGTTAATATACAATCAACATTTAGATAGTTTTACTGGCTACGCACAACATACTTCACCATCTTTGACCCAAGATGACGTTCACACCACTTCACAAAGTAACCCCTCTGATATATTCAACTGCGCTATCGCAGTCATCGGGTCATAACATATTTATCAAACTTGAGACCAAACAAGAATCTGGTTCATTCAAAATGAGAGGGATAGGATATGCATGTCAAATGGCGAAGGATAGGCTGGGTGACAAAGTGCATTTGGTTATTGCATCTGGTAAGTAAGCTACTTCTCTATCAAGAATATTGTTGACGTCCCCTCAGGCGGGAACGCGGCTTTAGCTGCTGCACTAGCAGCCAAAAAACTCGGTGTACAATGTTCAATATTCGTACATAACACTACCGAACCTGCAATCATTAATCGCTTAACAAGTGACGGAGCGATAGTAAACCTAGGCGGAGCAGGCTGGGATGAAGTCAATCAAGCAGCTTCGGATTTTGTTAAAAAAACTCCAGGGAGTGTTTACATCCATCCATTCGTTGGTGAAAATATCGTACAGGGACATTCGACGTTGATAACAGAGATATTCGATCAATTCGAAAATACAGCTAACGGAGCTTCGATCGATGGTGGTATTGACGTAATTGGAGCTGCCGTTGGTGGTGGTGGAATGATTCAAGGTATCATCAAAGGGATTTCAGAAACAAAACCGAAAACTCAATTGATGCTTATAACCCCGTTCGGGGCTGATGCTTACTCATTATCCCTCGAGAGTGATTGTGAAGAATTGGTCTCTATTGATGCCAATTCAATAGCAAGATCTTTGGCTACGACTCAATGTTCTGGGGTCTCAGTGATGGACGCAAGGATATATTCGACATTTGGATCAACAAGTTTAGAAAACCGAAATAAATACGAAGAAACACCAAAGACCGAATTGAACTATATTTCGACAGTACGATTCCCAGATTCATACGCTGGTAGTGCCGCTTGGAGGCATACCCTCAATCACCCAGAAGATGGAATGATAGAAATAGCATGCGGAGCAGCATTAGTGCCTGCATATAACGGTTTTATCATTGATCGAATTTCAGAAAAGAGGTTTGGAGGGAAGAAGTTGAACGTGGTGTTAATCGCTTGTGGTGGTAGTAGGGTTTGTCAGGATGATTTGGATAGATACAAGGTGGATTTTGGGATGGGAGAAGGTGATTTCATGGTAGACGGAGAGGCTCTGTAGAGGTTCTAATCTGCAGTCTTGAAGTTACAAAATCTTTCTGCAATATGATCATCAATACAGAATTCAATTCAAAACCTTAGCCCATTTATTCCAGGTCGAACCAACACTTCCTCTGAGTGATCAACTAGATCTTCATCATCTAATTCATCGATAGCCACTTCATCACTTGCTGGAACCGAACACTGCTCGAATCGATCTGAGACTCTAACCCGAACTTTCGTTGGGTCTACGGTGGTCGAACTGATTTTCATGGCGAGTGGCCGAATGGGAATCAATGAGCGAGAGTTCAGTGAT
This sequence comes from Phaeotremella fagi, assembly GCA_001599715.1. Classification (NCBI taxonomy): domain Eukaryota; kingdom Fungi; phylum Basidiomycota; class Tremellomycetes; order Tremellales; family Phaeotremellaceae; genus Phaeotremella; species Phaeotremella fagi. Next base: position 2,213,728 of record BCHU01000002.1, on the reverse strand, counting down.
TTGATTAATCTTTCGGAGGTTTCAGCAGAATAATCTCCTTACGATTCCAAACCATGTCCCTTCAGTGATTGATCGTAAGCATCAGTCAGACGGACTCACCTATATCATAATAGTCTGATCCGCAACGGAAGAGAAAACGAGTCGCTTTGTGAATCTGGAATTCATGCCCTGGATCGCATTCTAGAACCACATTTCCGCTTGACATCCTGTCCTCTGTCAATTGACCACTCTCTCCTGTCGTCTCCATCTGTTCAGGTCTATCGCGACCTTCATTCATTGAACCGGAAATCAAATGCGATGACCCTGTGCCAAGGGGGGTCAGGAAAGTGGCGAGAGAACTGTTGGGACAAAGTGTGTGTAAATGCGTGGAACAACACCGATAATATCAGGTGTATCTTCTGGCTATCGGTGAGCAGATCCTCTTCGTTCTTGAAATATATTGGTCAGATTGCAAGAGCAGTATGACGAGGATCATGGTTCGCATATGAGAAGATGACCTACCTCAAACGCTGTAAACATGGTCTTCAACATGATCAAACGATCAGGCTGGCCAGGAATCACGCAGCCCCAGAACTTTTCATCGTTGACTCCTTTCTAATAAATGTAAAAAAGAAGATCAAAATTCATCAGCATTTGTTCTCTCAAAGACAGTACGAGATCGTTTGAGATTAATTTACCTTGCCTCTTGCCAAAACTAAGGTAGGGAATTGGTACCAGAGATAATCCTCAATTTGAGTAATAGTAGGAGAGCAAATGATGTTTCCGTGAACCTCTTGAAGTCGATCTCCGATTTCAACCATGATATCATGATATTTCCTTAAAGATGAACTACCTGGAAGAAGTAGGTGATTTCTGAACATGTTCGCAATATCTTCAGCAATCTCCGTAGCCTTCTTGTCGGATGACTTTGCCGCCTGAAAGTCGAGCGAACGATCTTCGTAGCGAATTCCCGCCAGACGAACGACTATCAAATATGGGGTTTGCGAGAGATCAGACATTGATGTTCAAGCGATAACTTATCAAGGGGTTTATCAGATATCCTAAGGATAGATCTGCTGTGTTTCTGATCTCACTTGGTTTCACATTAGGGAGACTTTAGTGCAAATCACGAGTTCTGTGGCGTTCACACGGTCAGCTTTCCAATTCATGCAATTGTATTAAAGTTAACGGTGATCAAGCACGGTTTGATCCCGAAAGAGAAATAGCAATCACTTGTGGATTTAGTGACCGGTATGGCTTGGTCACTTGAAGGTTGAAAAACGACCCCCCAGATACTCGGAGATCCGATGATGAAGAGGTACATAGGCTTCAAAGCACCTTTGTTCGGTTGCAGACGGAAAGAAGTCTTTGGACCTGTAGATATCATGTAGCTCCCGTCATACTGGGTACTGAGTGAGAACTTCATAGCCACCCTTCTACCACACAACAATTACAATCTTCGCTCATAACCAATGGACTCCGCATACAGGTTTCTGATCACCAATAAACACTCCTTGACAGGTTACCCTCCTCTACCACCGGAAGCATGGTCATCAATTCTTTACTTCAGCAAACAACCAATCCCAGACGATTTGTACAATGCAACAAAAGATCAACTCAATCAAAACGATCTAGCTAGCATGGCAAGGGTAAACTCAGTAAGTGATCAATGAGATATACCTCTGACCAAATAGTTTTTCAATGGATGGTCAATGCCTCTTCTCTACACATCTGTTGAGGTCGGTCGTCTCCCGAGTTTTCTCCTGGGTTTAACGCCAAGTTCAATCCCTCAGTTTCAACCTTTTCGTTCTTTGACTAAATCGCAAAGCCTACGATACACAACGAATTTCTGTCTGATGGAGAAAGTCGACAAGTCAGTCTTTCAGTATCCACCGAACTCTGGTTATGATGATGGACACAACGAAGAAGATATGAAATGCCTCCAAGAACTTATGATCCACGACATAGAACGATTCAAATCTTGGGCGATCAATTTGGAAACATTGAACCAATTTATGAAAAAGGATGAAAACATCTTCAAACAGCTGTCAAAAATTGCTATCACACCAACTAAAAGAGAAATGACAAATTACATGAAACTCACACAACAGTGGTATCATTATCTAATTCTTCAATATACTCCCACTGAAGTGGATCAGTCTGCCCAAAGTCGACATGGTACTATAACAGAAATGATAGAACTGCTGGTTAAGAGCTCGGATGTCGTCATGAAAGAAATGTTTGAAATTGTGAAAAATCGGATGTCAGTCGATACAATATGTGTAACAAGTCTTGAAGGTGTCAGAAATGATGTTGATCCATTGATTGAAATAGCTAAGACTAGAAACTTTTCACCTCAGGGACATCCAGTTCGTTTCATACAACATATTATCATGGACTGGAACGAGATACCAATATCAATCTATGACATATTGGAGACTGTTGTGATACCTGGTCATGATAATGTTTATTATATTGAGACAACTCCTTCTGACGCAACTCTGAATCAGACGACAAATCTAAAGAGCTATCGAGATTCAGTGATGAGAACGATTGGAGATTCAATTAATCGAAGTGGATTCGATGAGTATTATTCCGATCTTTGCGAACTTGAAGATAACGGGATAGATGCGAATGAAGAAAGTATCAGACTGATTCGCAAACTAGCTTCCGATACTTCGATCACAGTATGTCCAATGATTCAAGGAGAATTCTCACAAGTAGATATGCAGCTGGATGATATTGATGATTCGGTTGTTGAGTGCGAAGAAAAATTAAATAATGGTTGGGAAGATCTTAGTATATATCGTCCAGGAAAGATTCGTGTTAGAAATTGGGATATTCCTAAATCCTGTCCAGCGTGTTCAGATAAGGTTTTTGAGGAAAGTTTGTAGAATATTTAAAGATGAATCAGAGTTGCCAGAGCTGTTTACGGTATGTTCATTTAATGCTTTTTCATCGTACGGCTTACAGATGAGAACCAGATCTGTGTGATGCAAGTCATCCACTGTACAGTATTCCGAAAATTGGATGTGGCGAATACTCACTCACTCGGAGGTCTTCTCTGCCACCTTTGTTCTTCTGTACAACTGCAGACAGAAAGAAGCCTTTGAACCTGCATACTATACATGATAGTGGTGCGTCTCATTGACCTTGAGGTTTTTACATATCATTCCTGAAAATTCTCCTCGACATCTTCTGCAATAAATAACAATGAATACCTCACATCACTCTAACGCAGGTTATCCACCTCTAGCACCAGAGATATGGTTAATGATAGCAAAATACACTAAAAGATCAGAACAACACAATTTGTACACAGCAACAAGAAAAGATGTCAATCAGACTGGTTTGGCGGGGTTAGCAGCTGCAAACTCAGTAAGTAAGGAAATGCAGGGCAAAATAATGACAATTCAAGTTTCTCAATCCATGGGCAATATCCCAGCTGTACGAAACGGTTCGTGTCAGCGATCTCGAAAGCTTTGTCTTTGGTTTGGTACCAAGTTCAAATCCAAAATTCCAACATTATCGATCAGCAACAAAGGCCCAATGTCTTCAGTACACCAAGAATTTCTGTGTGATGGAAGACCTCTCAGAAACAAACCTCAAAACCAAACCCAATTTCAAAAACGAAGATGACAAAATCACCTACATCAAGGACATCGCATACCGAGATGCAGCAAGATTCAAATCCTGGGCAGCTAGTTTGAGAACTTTAAATGAGTTCTTGTCAAAAGATTTCAACATTTTTAATCAACTTTCAAGTCTTTCTATTACACCAACCAAAAGAGAGATCACAGATTATCGTCCTTATGTACCCGAATTTTATGACTATTACAATACCGAATTCAAGAGCATGGTTGCTTCTGGTCAATGCAGCAAGGAGAAAACTGATGCAATTGAAGAGATTCATAATGTATTCACGTCACTTCAGAAGAATTGCTGGGGTTTCATGAAAGAAACATTGAGGATTCCAGAGAAACGAAAATCAATCGAAATGATTTGTTGGAGAAATATTGAAGGAATCGAGCATGAAGTTGAACAGTTGATCAACATAGCAGCAAGTAATATCACTACAGGTGCTAAAACACCTCGTTTGGTTCATCATCTCAACTACAATGAAGACGACTACGAGACATTTGATGACCAATTGGTAATCAGTATTGTTCCCGGTTTTGAAAACGTTTTCTACTTCGAAACAGGTCATCGCCTTATCGACCAACATACTTGTATTGAAATGATCGATGAGATCGGAACAGCACTCTCCGGAACTCAGTTCAAACTTTTTGCTGGAAAACTGCAAAGAAATATCATACCAGGAAACGAGAGAAGTGTTGCGATTGTTCAGAAATTAGTGTCAAATACCTCAATCACAATTTATCCACAATTTGAAGGTCAAAGGGTATTAGGTGATATGGTCCGGGAGAATGCTGGTGATGATGAGGACGATGATCACGCCATGTTTCCCGGTGGTGATGACGTTGATGATGAAGTTCCAGGTATTGGGCCCGTCATTGATTCTGACGCTGAAAATGATGCAGACGATGTCATCAATTGGTGGAATACGTATTTGAATAGTTTCTGGAACAACACTAATAAGATGATTCATTCGAGAGTGGAGATCAAACCTTGGGAAGAACTGAAAACATGTCCGGCGTGTTCAAATAAGTCGTTTGAGGAATGTTTATAGAGTAATTATAAGATGAATCAGTGATCGGAGCTGTGTGTGTTGATAAGAAGCTTGTTCAATGTATCCCTCACCGAGAACTAGATCTTGTGTCGTTAAAAGTCACCTTGCGAGGATGTGGCGAACAATTTCAATTGGGTGTCTTCTCTGCCACCTTTGTTACTTGGTTCAAATGCAGACAGAAAGAAGTCTTTGGATCTGCCCACTACACAGTCCGTAACCGGATTCTCGACACTTTCTTCCTTATCTTCTCCAATAAGTAACAATGAGTCTCTCAAACACACATTTTGTCGTCAAACAGACTAAAGCAGGTTATCCCCCACTACCACCAGAAGTATGGTCATTAGTCGTCAAACGCAGTAAAGAAGACACACCAAAAGATCTGTATACAGCAACAAGAAAAGAAGTCCATCAACATTCATTGGCAAGCTTAGCAGCAGTCAACTCTGTAAGTGGAGCTCAGCTTGAGTTGCAGTACTGACGGTTCAAATCAAGTTCTTCAACCCATGGGCTGTAGCCGAGCTGTATGACTCTGTTCATGTTAGCAATCTTCACAGTTTTGTTTTGGGACTACTGCCAAACCCTGACCCTAGATTTCGCCATTATCGATCGCTAACAAAATCACAATGTCTCCATTATACAAAGAGTTTCTGTTTAATGGAGGCAATCCAAAAGTCATTTGTGGAAGGTCGACGCCAATTTTCAGGTATAGATGAAGAGCTGGATTATTTGCAAAATATTGTATTAAATGATAGAACAAGATTAGTTGCTTGGGAAACCAGTCTCAGATTTTTGAATAAAGCTTTGGAACAAGATTCGGCAATCTTCAGTCAACTTTCAAACATTTCTATAACACCCACCAAAAGGGAAATCACAGATTATGGTTGCTGGTACAAGGAGCCCAGCTTCGTCAACAAAGCTAGACAATGTAACCAGGAACAGTTGGGAAAAGTTGAGAAGATTCGAGAAATGTTTAAAATGCTCAAAACAAATTCCCATGGTCTCATGAAACAGATGTTGAGAATAGTGGAAAAAAGAGAATCTGTCGGAACGATCTGTCTGAGAAGTTTTGAAACCATCGATGACCATTGCTGGCGGTGGGTTGAACTTGCGGAAACTTGTATCAAGAAAAACGCTCGAGTACCTCGTTTGATTCATCACCTCGATTGGAATAGTTATGGACACGAGGCGTCCGAAGAATACTTTGAGTTCACCGTCGTTCCAGGTTATGAAAACGTTTTCTATCACACGGATCCTCGTCTTGATAGTAGAAACTACAACTCACAAGATCAGGATGAATTCATCCTTGAAATAGGAGGAGCACTTACACGTGAATGTCAAAATTTTTCTTCTCGTTTCGAAGGATGCTTCTCTCTAGACATTGAAGATGATGTTTTGATGATTAGAAAACTTACTTCCCGTACTTCAGCCACCGTTCATCCACAAATTCGTACCAAATCTTTATTACTTGATATGGTGGTAGCCCGTCAGGATGGTGATGATGATGATGGCGATGAAGATATGGACATGGGAGATGAAGGTGGGGACGAAGATGGAGATTCGGCTCATGACATGGATCTTGATGTTGACGGCTCTGATGAAGAATTCGATTCCATCGATGATTGGAACAGAACGATAGAAGATGTATGGAACGATGTTGATGAAATGTATCATCCTTCGAAAGTCGAAATCAAACATCCGGCAGAAGCAAAAACTTGTCCGGCGTGTTCGAGTAATGTGTAGGATAAGAGGATGAAACGAGGGAACTGTAGTGGACTTGTACTACCAGACCAGTCCATATCTTTGTAAATGCGAAAAGTGAACACCCACAGTTAGTAGTAAATCACAGTAAGCTGAGTTTCTAGATACTGTACGGCATTGTCATAGTTCTAAGCTGTCTGTAACAGTACAACACCCTGACCCTTGTATGTATTGGGAATCCAGTCAACGGTACGACTTGATTGTTGAGCCCTTTTTGCAAGAACGTCTTCTACAAATACCCTATGTACCAACACCCATGAAAGTGGTGATGGTGACAGGGTCATCTGAAGGCTGGACTTGAACGATGTATCTTTCTGCTGCTGATACAGTATGGTATTGACGAGATGTTTTGATGTTCAGATATTTTCAATTTTGAGCATAACTTCGGATCGGATTAGATTGAATAGATGATTCTAATACGGTATTGAACATCGACCTCGTATCGGTAAGACCTAGACGGATGAGTGAGTGAGCTGCTTGTCAGCTTCTACTTCTCATGTATCAGTAAACCTCCTCATCCCTAGTCAATAGATCAACCACTGTCAGTTAAACCATAGTCGACAATATCAAACACCACAAGAGAAACAAACTTTCATCAAATACACAAATCAGTTAGCACGGTATACAGCACCATCATCCTTGATGACCACCCTCTCAAAATCTAGTTCCTCTTCCCAATTCCCTCTCTAAAGCTGAACTAGGTTCTTCCTCAGGATTCTCAACGACATCACCAGAGAACGCAGGTCCAACACCGACCCCAGGCGCTTCAGGTGCCGGAGGTGCAGGTGGAAGTTCGTGTCTACGTCTACGTTTGAGTACTTGTGGGACAATCAGACTATGTACTTACGATTCTTTTCTTGTGGGTGGTGGAACTTGTTGTTGTCTTACTAGATATCTAAATGATCTAACCTGATCTCGTCAGGTGTTGCAAACGATTTTAACTTACCTCTTCAACAATTAGATTTCTCATTCCGTTCGTTGATTCTTCTTGTTCGAAACTGAAGTCGAAGGGCTGGAGAGAATAGTAAGTACTTCTGATGCTGAGTACCAGCTTCACTCACAACTTCACAGTAAGGTTCATCAGCGGGATCATGCCAGACTGCCAAACTAAAATAAAATGTCAATCGATCCTTCGTTGTCGGAAAGTACACTCCACTCACTAAGGATGTTCCAAAGCTTCCTGACAACCAATTCGTTTAGCCGGATCGAAAGCCAACAACTTCTGCAAAAGGTCCAAAGCAAGTGGTCCAGCGGCCGGGTAAAGTTTAGCAAATTGAACTCTAGGTTTGATTGGTAGAGAACGGATATAATCTTGAGCCCTTGGGGATCCGACTCTACGTAGAGTATCTTCTGTTGGTGTACCAAGGAGATTGAGGATCTTGTTCAATTGGTCGACGTAATCTTCTCCTTTGAATATTGGTTTTCCACCTAGGAGTTCGGCTAGGATACAGCCTACAGACCACATGTCGACTGATGGGCAAAGGTGTTAGTGGGATTTACGTTGAAGAAGGAAATGGTTTACTGCTTGAAGTCTGGAAATTTGTCAGTTGAGTGATAATCACTATATCGCATCCTGTAACTCACATAATTCGCGAAACTCAACATGATCTCTGGAGCACGGTACCATCTAGTCGCAACGTCTACAAAAGTCAGCTCCATTCGAGAGTTCCTCATCCACTCACACTCAGTCATAAATCCAGCTTGACCCTGATCAGTTTGCACTGCCCCAGGTTGGAAACCTCGTGCTAATCCAAAATCACAAATTTTGAGTTCACAGTCAGCGTTAACGAGTAGATTTCCTGGTTTAAGATCTCTATGAAGAACGTTGGCAGAGTGGATATACTGTATGCGATCAGTGAACAAGCGACTAGAATTGATGTGTATGAACCCACCTTTAAACCGCAAAGTGTTTGATAAAGGAAAGATTGGAAATGAGCATCAGAGAGTGGTTGACCTGATCGTATCTGTGGAATGTAACTTAGAAAATGGTCGGCTTCAAGAGCAGATGAAATCACTCACAATAGCATGTAAATCCGCTTCCATCAATTCTTCGTACAAGTAAACTTCGGTGAAAAGACCTGATCCTGGTGGTTCAAAGACGATATCCATGTCGTACAAGCTAGTCGTTAGTAAAGAAGTAGATGTATGCGTACCAAGTGATCTGGGATTGTTAGTATGGTAGAGTATAGCAAAGCGATATCCACTTACATTCTTGTGACCTCTGAAATGATGTAACAGCCGTAATTCTCTCAAACATCTTTTTGTCAAGATCTAGCAAAGAGTCAGTTCCAGATTTCATTGCTAACCAGCTTGCAACTTACTTTCTTCGTAAAAACATTGGTTACTTTCTTTACAGCGCAGGTTTCACCAGTTTGAGTGTTTTGAGCGGAAGAGACACATCTGAGAGCGGAAGTGGGTCAGTGGAATGGTGGATGTGAAAATAGCTACTTACCCATAAGCACCTTGACCTAGTTCTTTCACAAATACCCAAGGTTGTTGTAGTACACTATGCGTGAGTGTCAGCGGCCAGTTTACCGATACCGTACCACATCTACATATCTCTTTGATGGGAACAAAGGAAGAGGAGGGAATGAAGAGAATTGGTGAGAGAACCTACTAGTTGTTGTTAGGAGCTTGAAAGTATTGCCTTGGAGTGTTGTCCATGATGTATGACAGAGACTATGTACCATTAATAAGTAAGTTATCACTATCAAGAAGGTGGTTGTCGCTATCCAAGATGATGTTGTCACCATCACCGTCTTTTAACAGCACAGCCGGTTCCCCGCAATCTCCCATCCACGTGGCATACTTTCTCACGGTGTCATCATTTATTTCGCACTGTTTAACTTTCAGTCATCAATAAGCCAATCCTACTCATTTTTTTCTGTTTTTTTGTTTAATCTATATTCTTTTTCCACTCCATATCCCAACCACCATGCCTCCTCCTAGACCAAGAACGGTCGCACGTAAACCAGAAGGTGAACAGCAACCTGTAGCTTCATCATCCACTTCTAGAATCAAGAGACCAGTTTCAGCATCTTCACTGGCAACTCCTGTCACCGATGCTAGAAAAGGTAAATCACCTTTACGTCCTACCACCACGGTTCCTATCAATCCAAACGTCAAACCTGTCTTACACAACATGCAAGATGGTGAAGAAGAATGGGCCGCTTTGATGAAGGAAAATCATTCTGGTAAAAAAAGTGCAGATTGGTATGCGAAGGGTATCAAGACTGTAGAGGTGAGTTGAGTTCCGTAGAGACAAACTGACTCCAGGATAAATGGGAACTGCTACCAGCGTTCCTCAAAGTCAAAGGTCTTGTTAAACAACATTTGGACTCTTTCAATTATTTCGTCAACGTCGATATCAAAGCTATCTTAGCGGCCAACAACCAAGTCGTCTCTGACATAGATCCTTATCATTTCATCAAATACACAGATATCAGAATTGGGAAACCACAAAGAAAAGATGCCAACCATGCAAACAGTAAAATGACACCGATGGAATGTAGATTGACGGATACGACTTATTCAGGTGGTATATACGTGGATATAGAATATACACACGAGGATAGAATCAAGAAACAAGCTGGACTTCATATTGGTTATTTACCTATCATGCTTCGATCAAACTTATGTCATTTAGAAGGGAAAAATGAAGCAGAGTTGGCTAGAATGGGTGAATGCCCTATGGATCCTGGAGGTTATTTTGTTGTCAAGGGAACGGAAAAAGTTATTCTAGTTCAGGAACAACTCAGTAAGAACAGAATTATCGTCATGACAGATCCGAAGAAGGACGTTGTAACCGCTGAAGTCACTTCGTAAGTGGGATCTCAAGATTTGGACTGATTTTAGATCCACCCACGATCGTGTCGTCAAAACATATGTCGTTACGAAGAATAAAAGATTATATCTTCGACACAATTCTTTCAAAGAACCTATCCCGATTGTCATCGCTCTCAAAGCTATGGGATGTACGGCAGACAAGGAGATTCTACAACTTACATGTGGACCTGATGAGAGATTCCACGAAGCGTTCGGTGTGTCTTTGGAAGAGGCATCAAGGTGAGCTAGACGTCGATGCAGCACTAATTTTAGACTCAAAATCTTTACCCGACGTCAAGCACTCGAATGGATTGGTGCTAGGGTATCACCGAATCAAGAGAAGGAAGATCGATCGTCTGCTCATAAACTTTCACCGTCAGATATCGCCATGCAAGCTCTCGCCGCAATGGTCCTTGGTCATGTACCTGTTCGAAATATGAATTTCCGACCGAAAGCTATCTATCTTGCTACAATGTCTCGAAGGGTTTTGATGGCAATGGTTGATGAAAGTATGGTCGATGATAGAGATTACGTGGGTAACAAGAGATTGGAACTGTGAGCGGCTTTTATGACCAGAGCTGACTTTAGTGCCGGTCAACTTTTGTCGTTACTCTTTGAAGACTCTTTCAAGACTTACAATTCGGAACTGAAGAAAAGGATGGATAAACTTTTGGATAAAAAGAATCGAGCTGCACCGTTCGACGCTTCTTCTCTGGTCAAACTCGGTGGTGATTCGATTACATCAGCGTTCGTTCGATCAATCTCAACAGGAAACTGGTCATTGAAACGTTTCCACGTTGAACGTGCAGGTGTCACCCACGTCCTTTCGAGATTGAGTTTTATCGCCGCTCTCGGAATGATGACCAGAATATCGAGTCAATTCGAGAAAACACGTAAAGTTTCCGGACCTCGTGCGTTGCAACCCTCTCAATGGGGTATGCTTTGTCCATCAGATACACCTGAAGGAGAAGCATGTGGTTTAGTAAAGAATTTGGCTTTGATGACACACATCACTACAGATGTCAACGAAGAACCGTTGATCAAACTCGCTTTCATGCTTGGTGTGGAGGATATCTCTTTGGTTACCGGATTAGAACTTTACAGTAACAGAGTTCATTTGGTTCAAGTCAACGGTTCTTTGATCGGAGTAACGAATCTACCTCGTCGATTTGTCAGGAATTTCCGTAAACTCAGAAGAGCAGGAAGAACCTCAGAATTCGTATCAATCTATATCAATCATCATCAAAGAGTAATTTATATCGCTTCGGACGGTGGTCGAATCTGTCGACCTATGATTATCGTCGAAAAAGGTAGATCGAGGGTGACGTCGCAACATATGAAACTGCTTAAAGATGGGAAAGTCACTTTTGATCATTTCCTTCGTTCAGGTCTAGTCGAGTATCTCGATGTTAACGAGGAGAACGATTCTTTTATCGCTTGTTACGAGACTGAAATCACGGAACATACGACTCATTTAGAGATTGAACCGTTTACGATTCTTGGGGCTGTTGCTGGATTGATTCCTTATCCTCATCATAATCAATCACCACGTAACACGTATCAATGTGCTATGGGCAAACAAGCAATAGGTGCGATTGCTTATAATCAATTGAATCGAATCGATACGTTACTGTATCTGATGACTTATCCTCAACAACCCATGGTTAAAACTAAAACTATCGAATTGGTCGGATACGACAAATTACCCGCTGGTCAGAACGCTACTGTCGCCGTCATGTCGTTCAGTGGTTACGATATCGAAGATGCGTTGATCTTGAATCGAGCATCGACAGATCGTGGATACGGTAGATGCCATGTGTTGAAGAAACAGACTATACCGTTAAGAGGATTCCCTAACGGTACCAACGAGCGTTTATTCCTACCTTCCAACAAAGATGAAGACGCTAGATATACATGGGTAGATTCTGATGGTCTGGTCTCTCCCGGAGCGACAGTTTCTCAAGGGGATATAATCATATCTAGAGAGACACCAACAGAAACCAGAGGTAACGTACCATCAAGTAACGAATACAAAGCCACACCTATCAGTCATAAATTACCTGAACCATCTAATATCGATAAGGTCATGATTACCGAAGGTGACGACGGACCTGTTGTCAAGGTGTTAACTCGACAAACTCGAAGACCGGAGTTGGGTGATAAATTCAGTAGTCGACATGGTCAGAAGGGTGTTTGTGGTTTGATAGTCCCGCAAGAGGATATGCCGTTCAATGATCAAGGTATCTGTCCTGACGTGATCATGAACCCCCATGGTTTCCCATCTAGAATGTGAGTGTAATATCCTTATATGATGACTGACAAACTCACAGGACGGTTGGGAAAATGATTGAATTACTTTCTGGGAAAGCGGGAGTTTTGAAAGGGAAATTACAATATGGAACTGCGTTCGGTGGATCCAAAGTCGTTGACATGTCTCAAATCTTGATAGAAGCTGGATTCAGTTACGGTGGGAAAGACATGTTGACCTCTGGAATCACTGGACAACCGTTGGAATGTTATGTCTACTTTGGACCTATCTACTATCAGAAATTGAAGGTGAGTAGAATTAATGCCCGAGATATTATACTAACCAACTTACAGCATATGGTCATGGATAAAATGCATGCTAGACCCACCGGACCGAAAGCGAATCTAACAAGACAACCTACGGAGGGTAGATCCAAAGATGGTGGTTTGAGATTAGGTGAAATGGAACGTGATTGGTGAGTCATCCCACACAATTCAAAAACCTTGATTATACTGACGACAAAATCCAGTTTGATAGGATACGGAGCTACCCAACTTCTAGTCGAACGGTTAATGATCTCATCAGACGCTTTCGAAACTCAGGTATGCGAGAAATGCGGGATGTTGGGTTACAACAACTGGTGTCCTAAATGTAAATCCGGTAAAGGGATCGTTAAACTTACGATACCTTATGCTGCCAAGTTGTTGATTCAAGAGGTGAGTTTAGAACGTTGAATGGACTTTGATTTGGAGTGCTGATGAAAATAACTTAGTTGATGGGAATGAATATCATGCCGAAACTTTGTTTGGAGGATACGGTTTAGGTCAGAGTCAGATATTGGGTGTTGGGGGTAGGGGACGATCTTTAATGGTACATAACGAATGCATGTGGATATGTGAGACTCAGTCGTATAGACATGAAGGTTATTGAGAATGCGAGGTATAAACAAAGGAGATTTGATATAAAAATTGAATAAATGGAATGACTGATAATTTAGATTCAAACGCAAATAGTGGACGATTTCATCAATCATCAACATGAATCGAAACGTTCAAATGGTCGTTGACACATTTCACAACACAAAGCCCCAGCGTCATTTTCGTACGTACAATCTGGACAAGCTACAACCCAACGTCAGTCCAAAAGACATGATTTTACTCACCAATACGTTCCAAAAGCGCCGTTCCACCGAACCCCTCATCCCTAACCCCTGTACCTTCTTCCAAATCATCAACCTCCTCCAACTCTATTAGTCGGATCGTACCATCTGCAACGAATCCGATAGATTCAATCGTATCTTCAGATACCAATTCCCTGGAACCAAAGAACAATTGTTGGGAGATGGGTGAAAGTTTGGTTTTGTTGTACAACTACACAAGTGTTTAGTTGGGATTTTTGTGTTGATCACGTACCATGACTTTTATATCTTTGATGGTCGTTTTCTTGGTAACGTCAAAAACGAATCTCTTGGATTTCGATCGAGTAGATCTTCGAGTCGAAGTGAGATTTCTGGATGAGGATTCAGGTTTGGATTTTGAGGTTGATGCTGAACTTGATTTCGAGTTGGGTTTGGGATCAGGATTGGGATTGGGTATTTCTTCAACGTCCTCATCACACAATACAACTGTCAATGTGGTCTCTTCGAAATCTAATAATCTAAATCTCCGTCAGCATTCCCTCCCTTTGAACTGTGACTTACCGCTTCAATCGACATTCCTCGCACACCTTATGGGAGACTGAATCGACAGCATTGTTGTGTCCGGATTTGACGAATGATCCGAAAGTGACGAAAACAGGATGATCAGGATACCCATATCTGTATCATCAGTGATAAGCCCAAGCCCAAACTCACCTTTCACACAACATCTCCCAACCTTTTTCAGTGAGATAATGACCCTCGTCCAAAGTAGGATCAAAGTCCAACAACCCATGTTTACAAAACTCATCTTTCAGTTCCGGTTTCCCCACCGTCGGATTCTTGATATAATCGTAATAAACCTCATTGAACGACTTAGGAATCGAATAATTCTTCTCGCCAAACACGTGAAACTTGTTACGTTGATTCTTGAGCGATTTTTCCAGTTTGAGACATTCCTCCCATTCCGAATGAGCTTCTACATCAATCGCATGGATTTTCGAACATTCCTCACATGGTGGTGTATCGTCTTTTGAACATTGAAATTCACCTATGATAGATTGCAGTAATACCAATGCCTCTGGCGAGACTGTTACAATCTTTCGTGCAGGTTTACCTTCCCATCTTTGACCGTGTTCACAGATTATCGTATAATCTTCATGGGTCGGTAAAACCTCCAAAGTCATATCCCCGTTCTTCCATTTCGTCAACCAATTTTTGGGTAAGATGAATCCACCGCCTTGATCAAGTTCGTTGAAAGTTTCCACTTGGTTCATGCGTTCGTTTGTTGCAAGCTGACGAGCAAATTCTGATTCAACACATGATGAACAGATGGTTAGCTCTGGAACCGTCGTAACCATTTTTAAACCTTGAAAGGCGGCTGAAGAGATCAAACGACAATCTTGAGTTTTGTTGGGACTGATTTCACCATGTTCACATTTGATTCCATCGAAATTGAACGGTTTGGCGGCTTCTTCTAAAGATTCAGCTTGAATCCAGTCGGACAGAGCGTCTCTCGGAACGATGTGATCAATACCAGACAGATTCTCCAACACAGCCATCTTGATGACTTGGAGATCATCAAATTCGGTCTCCAGAGCAATACGTCTAAAGTCAGTTTGGTTTTGATGGGTCACTCACTTGAGACGTCTGTCCTCAACCTGTTGTATGAGATCTCTATTATCTTTCTCAACTTTTTCCAATACTACGGCCGGTGGTGGAATGGGTTGAACAGCACCGCGACGTTTGTAGACCAACAGGTAGGCGTCGCTGGATGAACTTTTTTCTGAATCTAATTTGATCTTCTTTTTGGGTTGATCTGAGCGCTTGGTGATGGTTTCGTCGTTACAATAGTACCATTCTCGGTCACTACCATCAGCGCGAGCCCTTATTTCGACCTACCTCTCGTCAAACACATCACAGGTGAAATGACCATGGTGAGCCTATTATCAGCACTATCACGACAATGACCTACGCTTGATCCTTGATGATACACTACTCCTCTTAGATCATAAACCTGATTCATAAGGGTCAACTCGTTGGGATACGTGATACTAGCTTTTGATTTCTTTCTGGAAAAAGTTGCAGGGTTGAATACAAATCGCATCAAAGAGAAGTTGAGTACTGGTGGAAGTGATTCTAGATGAGTTGAACGAGTGGCACGACGAAGGGTGTCGCAACTTGGACAAAAATATTTGTTGTCGCCGTCAAGGGACTCTGGGGTGAGTAAGATCGCCAATCGATTATCTAACGTAGCTCCGTCCTGAAGTCAGCTTTATCATAATGACGACTCACCTTGAGATTAATTTCCAATTCCAGAAATGAAGCTGTCATCAGTACGATCTAAATTCAACTTACATGAAGTGACGCTCGAATATCCACAAATCTCGCAACTAGTTCTATATTTCATAGTCCCCTCGAACTGACGTCAATGGAATACGATATTGTAACCCACCTGATCTTTGATTAAAGTTTTATACGTTGGATTAGGTTGATTACGAAATTCTGATGCCAATAGAGACATGAAAAGTTTGGAGAATCTGTAGTCAGTCGAATTCAAATCAACCACTCACTCCGCTGCATCTTGTTGATTCCCTTTATCAAGTCGAAGTGCTTCAACGAGTTTACCGGGGTCTACCACTTTTCGAGATGTATGTTGGAGTGAAGCGAAGATCATTGCTAAATGGTATAGAGGTGTTGTCTGGGATGTCAGTTCAGATCAAAACACGACTTACTTCTGATGTTACACTTGCGTACACACCGTTACGAAACGCAATGTTATGATACCAGACTTGTAGGAAAGCGTTTGCCTGGGGTAAGCAAAGCCAACACATAGACTTACATAACAGGTTGCACCAAAATTTCTTAATCCAACTGGTCCATCTCGTACCTCGATCTCATCTCCAAGTCGATCTTCAATAGTTGCGTTCCGAAATTTGGGATCAACGACCTAAATGTCAATGACTGAACTTGAGACGACCCACTTTATCAGCACCCAGATGATTGTAGCATCTAACTGAACCTCTACATTTCTTCTTTTGACAGGTGGACTTGATTTTGATACTTGAGATTGGATCTTCTTCGGAAGTGTTGGATCTAGTTCGAGGAGTGAGAGTGAATTTACATGGGGTGTTGTTGATTAAACCAGCTGCTCTCAGACGATGACGAGGGGTGATTTGATCTACAGTTTTGACAGGATCTCCGACCCAAGACCAGTCTTGTAGGTCTGATTTCATAATGTTCAATGAAGATAAGAAGATGGATGTTAAATGTTGGAATGGTTGAAATGTTGTTGCTGCTACCTACTCTTTAAGGCACGGTTGTTTCATTCTTCATTTTAAACAACAACAATGTTAAATTTATTGAGGAAAAGGTCAACTCCAACAGATATCGACAAGAAGAGTGTAAACTATACAGCTGAGCATGTCTCCCTAGTCAAGACAATAAATAGAAGAAGGAAATGGGTGGATTTACTCGACTCTAAAATCCCACAAATAAGGTGAATAATCGTTTCAATAGTTGACTAACGACAGGCTGGGTTTCTTCTTACTTGGACTCGTTTGGCTACTTGCACTACCTATAGATCTGTTGTGGAAAGATAGCTATGTTGATGAACACGCTATACAGCCTGCTCAAGTAGGTCAAGACTTCAGACGAAACTTATACAGGTTACAACGTATTACGACTGGGGAAACGTTCATCGTGCAGATAGGTATTTGGAGGTTTTAGAAAAGTTGGATCAGTCAAAGTAGGTTCTTACGAGATATAACTAATTTCAGACGTGATGAATATCTCCAATCACAGTTTACTGAAATTGGGTTGACGAATGGGAGGACATCGACTGCGACATTTGCTCATATCACACCTCCAAGATCGGCAGGGACACAAACCATTTTGATATCTGCAAATTGGGATTCAAGAGATGGGGGACTAAACTTCCGTGGTGTAGCTATGTTACTGAGTTTGGGGGACTTTTTGAATGGTGAGTTCAGATCCTGACTCAACTAACCCTAGGTCAAAACCATTGGGCATTCGATTTTGTCCTTGTTGTAGGTGACGGGTATATTGATGGATTGCAAGTGTTCATGCAAGAATATCATACCTTATTCGCAGGGACGATATGGACTGGGCTGAATATAGATTATCCTGGACATTCGTTCTCACACCTGGGGTTGTTTTATGGTGAGTTCAAGTAAAATATCGAACTAATGTCAGAGGGTGTAAATGGTAGATTACCAAACCAAGATGTCATAAACTCCATCGCTCACATTGCAAGATGGACTGGGGGTGTCGAAACGCGTCTACACGATTTAGAAGATAGAGATGGATATTTCGCAGCCGCCAGGACTTTGGTCCATCATTTCATGTACACCGCGTTAGGTAGACCAAGCGGTGCTCACGGAGTGTTAGCAAAGTAAGTCGCCTAATTTCATTCACTTACATCAGACATCGTATAGATTCAGTAACACTCTACTGTACCCCATCAACCGGACCACACGGTTTCCACACCCTAGGAAAAACACTAGAATCAACCTTGAGATCCCTAAACAACCTCTTGGAAAGATTACACGCGTCGTATTTCTTCTATCTTTTACCTAAACCTGGAAAATTCATCCCAATCGGTCATTACCTACCAGCAGCCGTACTCTTCGGAGCAAGTTTTACGATAGGTGGATTTGATAGTCAAGATCCGTTAAACCAGGCATTCTGGTTGATAGGTGTATTCGGTATAAGTTGGATATCATGGGTTGGTGGGATTTGGATCTCGTTGTTGGTTCTACCACTGTACAGACGGGGTAGTTTCAAATCGTTGACCTATCTATTGTATGGCGCTTTGATACCGACATTAGCGATGGTCAACTTTCCACAGGCAGTGTTGTTATCTGCGCTGACGACTTTCTATCTGGTCTTCCCTAGGGTGTCAATCCTACTTCATCCTGGTTTACTGGCTTTCACGGAGATAGGGAAGCAGTTGCAATGGGAATGGGAGGAATTAGGGAATCTCACCTGGCCAGGGGTTTTTGCTGTTTGGTTACCGCTATGGATAATCGCAGTAGTGCAACGGGGATGATGCATGGTTTTACTGAATCCACAAACGCAGCGAAGAGGGATTAGTGCTTAGTGTCATCTCCAGATGATCTGCAACAAGGACTAAATACTGTATCATGCTGACTGTACTGAATCTTTACATCGTGCTAAACAAACTTCACCTAACTAAACAGATCAACTACGAGACAACCTAATTACTTCTACTAGTCTCCGGTTGAGACATAGACAAACTGATACCTTCCAACATCGTATCAACTTCGGAAACCGACGACTTGTATAGATCTACAGTATCAAGAAGCCCCGCAATCTGATCACTACGTGCTCTACATACGTTTTCCAAAGCCTGATAAGCTAATTCGGTATCTTTTCTGAAAAGCTTATATCCGTCTCGCAGCTTCTGCCCAGTGTTCTCATCGACTGTAGCAGCAAGGCGAAGCAGTTTTGTAGCGACCCTGACCGATGATTCTTCTACTTGACTTTTTTCTTCTTCGACTTTACTTTGCAGCATACCCTCAACGATTGATAGTTCTTCAAAACGAGATCGATCGTCAAGCCGAGATAGTTGTTCATCCTTGACCTCTGAGAGTGACATGTTTTGTAGTCTTTCTTTGAATTCTTGGCCACTCATGATGTGAGTTATGGATTGTGGATGAAAGTAAAAGTACGAAAGGTATTGGAGCTTTAAGAGTCTTATGGTGTCATTCGAATTCGACTCAGACAAGATCAAAGGAAGTGATACTCTGACATCACAGGCTTCAACAAAAAGGCGTTTGATGTTTGAAAGGTCAAGACCTATCCTTTGACGTTTACTTGTCTACTGGAAGGCAAAGCTTCTAGCCTCTGATAGGAAAATTCTGTGGAGCAATTTTGATTGTACAGTACAAAGTGTAGTTGCACAGAGCACCGCTTTCACAAAGACAGCGTCTTCTGGTTTATTGGACAAACAGAAAACTCAGAAAAAAATAGAGTCAAGGGAGGGGAATTTGGTTAACTAAGTCGGTTTCTTTCAAAGTAAGATAATTGGTGTAGGGGCGATGAATTACTGAAAGATATGAGTTAATACAATATTGTGTGTGTCTTTTGCGTCGAAGCGTTCTTTATTTTCCTGTGCAAGTGGCTCGCCACACAATGTCTGAACACTAACAGTACTCGTACTTCCGATGCATCTTTACCTATTAGTCACAACCTTCCACACCTTTAAGCTTTCCCCATTTACCACCTCAACCCTTGAAAACCTCAGAATCAGTAATCAAACTCAATTTAGTGTTAAACTTCTCAAAATTGACTGAGAGAGTTGGGTGCTGAAAGTAGGATCTGACAATCTCAAAAGACTCCTTATTTTCTTCTGTAGTAAGGTCTGGTTGCTGATTTGGCCAACTGAGAATATTCTCATAGTTTTCTAGAGAGGTGAGTTGGGTTCAACTTGGGAATGTTTTCAACTCACCACAAAGCCATTTATCACTTTGGCTTCTTAGAGCCATCTGAGTAGCAAGTACTTTGGAATTGATGGACTCTGTTTGCTCCTCCTTATAAAAGTCGTCAAAATTGATTCGATCTTGCCACCACTGCATTGAATGTAAGATCCTGATTTCATCGAGGCTTTCATGGAAGACACTCATGATCCCATTAAGCCTATCATATGTGGAGTGCGGATCGTCCAGAAGTTTTTGGTTGAGGGTATGAAATTTAGTTAAATTACTTTGATAACTCTTCAGGTCTGCAATGTGTTTGCGTGTCAAAGTACTTGTATGGAAGGGGTTTTTAGGGTCGATAAACATGGTGATTAACAACAGAGTGGAATGTGACAGAATCACGTCATCTTTATCCCTTGCAACACTCTGATCACAAGATAGAATATCGTTTTCTAGAAAGTTTAAACAGTCAGTTCATCTTGACTGTTCATACTCACGATGCCACCAGGTCAAGCCAGGGTGGAAAATAAGCCAATTGCAGTAGTATGCTGCATCATAAGATTCGCTTTTTTTGAATTTACTTATATACTTTATGAAAGAACTGTGGAAGGTCTGACACAGATTGAAAAGAAGGATCTGCCGGTCTTGTTCATCAAATTCTGACATGATAAACAGGATATGATATATGATATTTCCAGAACAGGAAGGGAAGAACGAATTGAACTCTGGATAGCTCTCAAATATTCAGACAAGGGAGCTAAAACAAGGGAGGAGGTTTGAAAAGATACCCTTTCTCGAAGCTAAGGTAGGGTGCCACAAAGTCTTTTACGGGCACATTCGTGCACTGCAGAAGACTCTTTGGGGCGCAAGAGAAGACACTGGACTGCAATGAGAAGGAAGACACAATTTACTGAGAGCTTTGGCGCTTGGACCGTAATTGTCGCCACTTTACGGATGCTTAGTAGCTCGAGTTTCTACCTGTCCCACCAGTAATTCCACAATATGCATCCTCAACGAAAGTCACAGTAACTGCACTGAACTTGTACATACAGAAACATTCATAAACAGAACCTAAACATCGGAACACTTTCCAACGAAATCTCTCCGTCTCATCCTATTCACCCCCTTTTTGTACCTCCGGCTCTCTCCATGTTTCCCACTTATTATACTTCTCGAAGAAACTCTTAACCGCATAAGTCTGATCGGTTTTGATATCAGGGAAGATTTTCTGATCGTAAGCCAGAGTCGTATAGTTGTACAGTATACAAGAATCGGTAGGGAGAGGGAGATCGTTGTAGATTCTTGATTCTTTCATTCTGGTACGAAGTTTGGTGGCGATCTCGATGGCTTTGGTTTGGTTGTCTTCGTCGGACAAGAATTGATCGAGGTGTTCGGTTGTGGGGAATTTGGTTTGATCGAACATGTCGTTATAGAACGAGGACTCTTCTGGAGTAAGGGCGAAGTTTGTTATCAAAGTAGTGATTTGATCCATCATTGTTGATAATTGAAAAGAAAAGGTTAGCGGCTTTTTTCGTCCAATATATCATATGGGCTTCAGTTTCTGAGTATGAAAACTGACAAAGGAGCTATCGTCAATGGTCGTTTAAAAAGATATCCTTTCTCAGAGGGAGCTAAGAAAGGGCTCTTGTTTCGTGAGAAAGGAGAAAGTCATAGGTAAAGTCATCAAATCGTTTTCGGGCAAATTCGTTCACTTTAAGAAGACTCTTCGGGGAGCAAGAGCACTTGACTAGCATGTGAAGACGAAACATTGCTCTAAGAACTTTGGCCTCAGACCGTGATCGTCGTTACTTTACGGATGCATAGAACAGTATCTTCAGTAAGTACAACACCGTTTCTACAGAATTGCATATTACACATTTTAACCTCCATCCTCCAAAAATGTTCACCAGATCAATCTGAACCTCCTTCGTTTGTTGACTGAGCAAACTTAGTCTCAGCTGTCAAAATATACTGCCATTTGAAATGGGCATCGAAGAATAACAACAACTTGTTTCGAGTATCTACGTTGGTATCCCCAGAAGCCCCGATCTCCCCATACTTTTCAACAGCCTGATCATAATATACTTTTGCTACAGAAGAAAGTGAATCATATTGATAGGAGGTTTTCATATCATCAAAAAGTTTGGTGGCGATTTTTGCAGTAGCTGAACGATTACTATTGTTGTTATCGAGATAGTCGGCGTATGTTTTCAGGTCGAGATCGGTGAGACGTTCCATAAACAGTGTCTCACCGATTGTGAGGACGCTGAAGTTGTTGATTGATGACATTCTTTGCAAAAGATAGAAGTTCGGTAGGATGAAAGAAAATATTGTAGTAAATTAGATCAGCGAGTCTTCCTGTGGAGCACATCTTGTCGCACTAGAAGAAGGCGACCGTCAACTTATCGCCGACAATACATCGGTTTGAAAGGATATCGGGCAAATACAAGAAGGCAAGTGCATTCGATTAACATCTCTCCAAGACTCCCCATTCTGCTTCTCAGAAAAGTAAATTGATAGGGGAGCAGAGTTGTAGCTAGGTTGCCTAGTCGAATTCGATGCAAACAATGGACAGAAACACCTCTACATATCATAATTTCATAAACATCCTCAATTCCACTTCGATCTACTAATCAAACTCTTCATCGTCAACTTCATCGTACACATAATCATCATCGTACACATCATTCTCATATTCATACCCTGGGTCATCATGATGATCAGCAGTCTCATCCAATCCATCAGAAACAGCCCCTTGACCCAGCGGACTCTCAATCCTCATTAAAACCTGCCAAGTTTTGTAAGTCTGCAAAAAAGTAAGAATTCGATCCCGACGATCCCTAATCGAAGTCCAACATCCAATATCATCGAAAGCGTCTTTAACACTAACAACATACGTTTTTTCATCCTCAGTAAAACGTTGTAGATCATATGATAAACCTATATCTTCGATGAGTTTGGAAGAAATCTCCACCGCTGTGTTTCTTAACCTTTCATCTTTATTGAGATATTTTTGTTGTTCTTTGGGTTTGAGATTTGTGAGATTGGTCAAGAAGGTCTGTTCGTAGTCTGTAAGGGATGGGACAGTTTTGTTTTTTGCTGTTTCCGTAGATGTTTGTGGTTGAGAGGACATTTTGATTGATTGTAAAGTTGATACAAGGATGAGAAAAATTCGGAATGTAATTTTGATAGCGAGCTACTGGCGGGCTACGAATTTGAACGCGAAGTCGTGAAAGCAGATCTAGCCTATCCTAATTAGTCTTGATTGAAACACCGCCAAATGAGTCGCATAGATTGAGATGGGTTTTCCGAGAAGACCTGTGGATAACAAAGGCGCCAGAACTACGAAGCCTGAGGGATTTCCAATCTAGCCAAGCGCATTTCACTGTCGTAAGCCTAAGTTCGTGTCAAGACCCACTGTTTGATCCCCTCCAAATCCTCCTCATCTAACTCCCCAACACTTTCCCAGAACTGATCAAACTCAACATCCACCGCTGACTCGACCGGTCGTTCAGCTGGAACAGGGGGTGGTAACATTTTACCCGTAGCCTTGGGAGCTTGAGTGGAAGGTGAAGCAGGCGTGAAAGGGGACGATGGGGAGATGTGTGGGATTTTGCCTTTGGTCGAAGATGGGAGAGGGGGGATGGGGAGAATCCAGATTCGTTCACGAAGTCGTTTATGCTGATGGACGTCAGCGGTGTTGAGGTGTGCACTTACCCTTTCACGATCTTCCTCCATTCGTCGTAGGATGTCTTGCTTTGAGAACGCTTCGGTGTGATCTCGTTTTTTTGTGTCATCCCTGAAATCAGTGGTGTTCAGTGATCATACTCACAAAGGTCCCCTCTGGTCTAAACTGTTCATTATCCCATCGACGATCGATGGTTCAATCACACGACGTGTTCTCCAACTTTCCAATATCTATCGTCAGCAGGGTCAAACAAACTACATACCTGTTTAGCTGAACGTAGATTCAAAACCCCTTCTCTGGTATCGGGAACGACGTTGTTAACAATAACTCCCAAGTTCTTAGAGATATGTTCGAGATAAGGTGCATCAGGAGGTCCTAAGGTGATCGAAACTTCTGCCAATGAATCCAAAAAGTATAGAATATTGATACGATAGTTTAAAGATCCCTACTATCAGCTTTAGACAGATTTACACCCACCTTTGCACTCTCTTCCAAAATACATTCCCATAGATCTTCACCACATTTCGATCCGTATTTTACAGCGAACCTAACAACGTTTTGGATGGATTGCTGGGATGCGTTGAGTGATTTGATCAATTTTAAAAATTGCAATCGTGCTTCGAATGGATCTATCGACATGGTGCGAAGTGTGATTATGATCTCATTGAAGGGGAATGAATAGAACGATGTAAAATAGATAGATGTAAAAGTTTGGAAATGATGTTTTGATTTTCGGCTATAGGCTATTTAAAATGCTCAAGGTTCCATTTGGGTGCAAAAATCTCAAAGCCTATGCATACATCACTTCTCAACCCCTTTCTTCCAGCTCCTCCAATCACCTTTTCCCCCCTGCAATATCCTAGCCCCATCCCACCAATCCCCAAAGCGTATAGGACACCACTCGAGATGTTCCTTCAAAACATCAAATTGCTTTCCCTTTTCAAACGTCCAAAGTCCTACCCGTCGTTCACATATTCTACATGTGACGATTTCTGTTTCTTCTTGTGGATTCTCGGTGACGAGGACGGAGGGGGCGTTGGGGTGATATGGATACCAAGCGAAGAATGACATTAATGTTGCTGATTTTGATATGTTTTGACGACGGTTAAGAGCAGAAAATAGGTTTTCAGATTGCGTGTCATTCTGCGGTTTAGTTTGATCATAAGCTAAACTCACCAATGGACTTGTACAGTTGATATCGAGATCCGTCTCCACATCCAAAGCCCTAGCCAGCGGTTCCAAACTCGAACTAACCAAAGGATGACAGAGTGATCTCAACTCGTTGACCAAAGAATCTGGACTCCAAGTAACTCTCCAAGCACAATCTGATCGATGACCACCAACCAAACCTTTAGACATTCTTTTCCCAACTTCATTCCTAACTTTTTCATCACGTATATCAACTACCCCCTCAATCGTCCACGTCGAATGACAGTGATTACATCGTAGTTCATTTTTGACGCTATTGGTCCACCCGTGGAAAGCTGCTTGAAGGGGGGAGAGTTCTGGAGGGAGGAGTGAGGGGTAGGTGCTAGGATGAAAAGTTCTTAATCTGGTTAAAAAGGGGAGTGGGGAGTATGGGGCGTAGGTGGATGATGATGCTTGGGGCAAAGAAGAGGTTGACGGGATTGAAGTTGATGCTGTTTGTCTTGAAGGATATATTCTGGTTCGTTTGGATGGCTCACTGAGAGCTTGGAGGAGTCGTTTCTGGATTCATCAGTATCGTGAATCAAGGTAGAACTTACTCTCGAGTACCTCCCAGAAAGGTTATCGAGGACCTCCTCAACTTTCTCAACCTCAACCTCAACGTCCGGTGCTATAGTATCTAGAGGTGGGTGCTAAGTGTTGGATTCAGTTCCCCATTTCCAAGACCATTGTTACCATCACTTACATATTCCTCTTCATCATCAAAGTCATCTTCGCTGTCTTGGTAGAGCGCTTTAAACACATCGTGTAGGTCGTCATCCACAGTTAATGCAGTCATCGTGAATAATATTGTAAAGATTAGATACAGAATCTCTATACACTCAAAATCAGCAGGTGGCATCCGGCTGTGGCGGATTCTCAGTCCGTGGATTCATCGTTCGAAAATGAACTGAACTCAGATCCAAGGATGCTGAGAGGCTATCACATCAAAAGAAGAAGAACAAAAACAGGGACTCAAGAATAGTCAGATGATAAATGTAAGAATAGATGTCACGAAACAGCGAAAAACGAACAAATTCCACACCAAAAACATTAATCCACTACAAAACTCACCGTAAAAACTTGGACCGACGGCGACTCGAACGCCGGTTGAAACAAATAGCATAAATCATGCTTTATTCTGCTATCTGCGAATGTCACGTGATACCCCTACACTACCGGCCCGTTTTGCTCCTGGGGCTGGTCTGGGTCGTATAGGATGTTGTCAGTCTTTTCTCAAGATCGAAACCATCCGTTTCTA